>JAMPIV010017599.1:0-87369 GCA_024509875.1 Oreohelix idahoensis
ATCCCTCTCTTCTCCAGCTCTTCCTTCCAGACTTGCAGTTTGGATTGGAGATGTGCCTCTGATTTAGCAATCAGGGCAACATCATCAGCAAATGCCAGCTCCGAAATATAGACCTGTCTCATCTTCCAGTACCCCACTGAATACTTTCTTGTTCTCTCCTTACATGCCTTGATGACATCGTCCATAAGGAGTATGAAGAGGTAAGGTGATAGGATATCACCTTGTCTTACACCAGTGGTGGTCCTGAACTCTTCTGACTTATGGTTTGCTGTCCTCACATAATTTCTGCAAGACTTGTAGAAGCTCTCTGTATAGCATGAATCAGAGGTGGTCCGGGAATATTCTTTCCTTGCCAAACATCCCAAAGTTTTGCTCCAGGGGACCCTGTCAAACGCCTTTTCCAGATCTATGAAACAAAGATGGACACCATCATTGGTTTTCTCTTCTGTGTCAGTGGTTATCATTTCTGATGCTTCATCATGCTCACCATCCAGGAGTTCTGAGAAATATTCTTTCCATCTTTCCATTACTTCCTTCGGGGCAGTAAGCAATTTGCCTTGCTTGTCCTTTATAAATTTGAGAGGGCATTGTTTTTCTTTCCTCATGTTCTTTAGGGTCTTATAGAACAATTTCTGGTTTTCTTGTGCATCTTTTCCAGCTTTTCTCCAAATTCTTCCCAGGACTTCTGTTTTGCTGCTAGCACTTTGTTCTTTGCTTCTGTTCTGAGTGTCACATATTCTCTATATTTTTCCATTTGTCCTGTTTGTTTTTAGCTCCTAAGTATTGTTTCCATGCCATTTTCTTCTCTCTTATTTTCTCTTTGACTTCCCCTGTCCACCAAGGTGTCCTCTTTCTCTGGTTCCCAAGTCAGACTTCACCGCATGCTTCTGCTGCAGCTGTCTTTATGATATCCTTGAATTTATTCCAGAGGGTTTCCAAGTCATCAGGTCGTTCTTCTGTGTTGCTCACTGCTGTAGCAATAAGCCCCTGATATCTGGTCTTAATTTCTGGCTCTCTCAGCTTGTAGGTCCTAATGCTCATTTCTCCTGCTCGTTTACTTGGTTTCTTGCGTGATGTTGGGCAGTTCCTAGGCTGAGCAACTCTTTCAGTTGTTTGTTTGATTGTTAGCAGGTAGTGATCACTTCCAATCTCTGGCCCCCTCCAGACTCTTGCATCTCGGACATATCTGAATGAGCTTCTCCGAACAATGGCATAGTCGATCACTGACTTCTCATTCTTGGTTGGTTCACATCTAGTGTATGCATGTATGCGCTTATGGGGGAACTTTGTGTTTGTAATGATAAGATTCTGCTCACTGCAGAATCTAAGGAGTCGCTTTCCATTGTCATTGAGAGTATCTTCTCCATATCTTCCGATAACTCCACCCCATCTAGCATGGTCATTTCCAACTCTGGCATTAAAATCTCCGAGCATAATAACTTCATCTAGGCAGTCATCCACTGTCCTTTGAAGCAGCTCGAAGAATTCCTCCTTGACCTCTGCTCTCTCATCCTCATTTGGCCCATACACTATGACCAGGTTGACTATGGTTTCTCCTTCTTTTAGTTTTACAACCATAATGCGCTCCGAGACAAAGTTCCATCCCTTGATACTATCTTTTTGATTTTGGGCCACAATGCAACCCACGCCCCCTTTAGCTCTTTCAGATATGGGTACACCACTGTAGAGCAACGTGTTGCCATCGAGATCCATGACTCCTTGTCCTTTTTTCTTCGTTTCCGTTATAGCCAGGATTTCTAGTTTTGCTTTCCTCATCTCTTCCACCAGCTCCTCTTCCTTCCCATTTATACTTCTTGTGTTCCAAGTTCCATAAGTCGTAGTCCGTAGTCCGTTCCAGTTCGTCGCCTTTAGAATCAGTCCGGTTTTCTCTCTTGTAGTTCGTGTAATCATGATTTAAAGCAAACAGGTGATTGGCCTGTTGTGCCTTTGCATGGTGGAGGGGCTGCCTCCTTACGGCCTCCATGCAGGCCGCCCTCCTCCTTTTTCATCCAGGCTTGGGACCGGCATTGGCGGAGTTTATAACTAAATTCACTAACAAGAACTGTAATTCAACTTAAAGAATTTAAGAAAGTCTGATGGTGAATATTTACAATTTAATTAAACAGTTACTCTTTTCTGTTTGAAAAGTTTTAAACTCAAATATTTTACAACAGTAAATAAATAAAACAGTTCAACAAATGTTTTTCACTTGGGTCAAAATGTCTATCATCTTGTAGACAAAATTAGCTTGCTTGATCATTCCTTTGAAGAATTATTATTATTATAAAGTTTATAGAAACTCTATACTATTATGGTCATCCCAAACTGGATGCGTATATGCCTTTAGTGAGTATGGATAAGCTGCACAGTTGCCCTATGCAACTTATCTGAGTCACTAGAGATGGCTCCCTTTGATGCTGGATACAAGATTCAGATGAAATCGTTCCAGCAGCTACAAACGTGATGACTGGCCTGCTATCACCAACTGGCACTGCATTCATTGCAACTTTTGTAAGAGAAACCTCTTCTTATTTGTAGACTTTAGGTTAAAGGATTAAACCTGCAATGAATTCAAACGCAATCCCTGTATTGGTCTATCCATATCCCTCTTATGACACAGATGGGGACGATAGACAGTTTCAGATAAACGTGCTAGCAGATGCACAAGTTATAGTATAGTATCAACAATCATTTTAATTCAAAGTGATCACAATTTACTTCTACCTTCTTAATTATAAGTATTTTCCCATGATTCGCCTCCAAACAATAATTTGGTTGTGGGTAAAACTATTAAGTAATATGTCGAACGATACTGTGAATCAATCCCTTTCATCCTTCTTTATGTTCCTGGTAGGTGTCTTATTCATTCAAGAAATACTTCTTTAAATACATTTCCCAACTTGCAGACACAATTAGCCATCTTTCTCAATATTTAAATATTTCCGAAGGCGGGCTTTGCCTCTAGAAGTACGCATGAGCCTGTAAGTTTCATCAGAAGACACAGTCCATTCCTAACACATCTATACCCATCGTAATGCACAGTTGGAATAATCAATCTAATTACACACAATTATATACATTTATATATATAAATAGATTCGTTCGTACCCTCAGGCACACACAGACTAGCCCTCAATGGTTGATTAAGGTCTGCTAACAAGTGCAGAAGGCAAACGCTGGCATTAATATATGCTCTGCTTTCCCTGCTCTCTGTGTTTTCAAATCGTGACTGACCGGAGTTTGTTAGGCAAGTCTATTTATAGTCTGACCTCGGACATAAGAAATGGAATCCTCGAGAAATGCAATAACTATCCGAAAATGTGGGTACTGTTTGGCCTTTTGTACAATGTAGGAAAACTACTGTTTTAATTATCTTCGTTATTCCTGATGCGATTTTAGTCATTTAAAGCTTACATTATACTGGGAATTAGGCTTTAAATATCTATATAATAATCTTTTTGGTTACTACTTGCATTTTCTGTTATGCATAGTTTAAACAGCTAAACTTAGGCCAACCTGAAGCTTCGAATGCATTTAACCTAAGATTTCTCCCGTCCTATAATAGTATTAATAAAAGTATTACTACTTACGGGTAGAGTAACATCCCTAATATTGTTTTGATAACCTCTGCCAAGTGGTACTTCTTCCATACTGCTGTAGTAAAATCCCGAAGTTAATCATGTTACACAAATAGGGTCTTGCCATCTTTATTTTCCCCACAGTTGTAAACACAGGACCAAAAAAGCATTTTCATTGGTCGGTGTATCATATCTTTTTACAATGTATGGCGCGCCGTAGGGCCAGAGTTATTAGAATTCGTGATGTGAAACAGACGTCATTTCACAACAGTCTGTCCTTTCCATCTCCAGTGTCTTTAATGTAGCTTTGCAATAAAAATGTCTCATTTGTGATAGAAATAGCTTCAAATGGTTGAGAGCATTACAGTTCAAATATCACAGTTGTGACTCAATCCTTACTTAATTAAAATCACTTCCAGGCCAGTTATGTAAATCAATAAGTGCATGTCGTGTTAAGTACAGCTGAACATTAATATACTTGTGAAAGTCACAGTTTGTTACCACAAATAAAAATACATTTAATGTTAAATATTTTTGAGCCATATATGTCAAAGTATTTCTTCATTGTTATCATGTTGTGGTTTTGCATATTACAGGGTTAGCATAAATCCCTTACCTTTTTGCTTAAATAAATGGCTTTAATATATAAGGGAGCCGCGGTAGCATAGTGGTTAGTGCACTGGCTTCCTAGCTCAGTGGTCTATGGTTCGATCCCGAGATGAGGTGGGATTTTTTTTAGGCTGCAAACGGCTCCCGGGTTGACCCAGCCCCAACTGGGTACCAGAGCAACTCTGGGAAGGTTAAGGCGGCCAGCGTGATGTTGACCACGTCACCCCTAGTGTGCTGATGGTCAAGAAAATATGGGCCTAACACCATATTCCCAATATGCCTCAATGGGCGTGTTACGGGATCCTTATATAATGGTAAGTGTAAATTAAACACAGCATGATTATGACAGAACGCTAAATTATTTATTTATAATTATAAAGTTTTTTTTTATCATTCAAAAATGGTGTCCATGGGCGTGTATATATATAAAGTCAATCTATTTCAAAAATGTCCTCAAACTCTTTGACATAAATCTAGTCAGTTCTTTAAGACTCCACTGCTATTGCTGTTAAGTCATCCACTGCAGTTTTTTTTTAGGTTTCCAGCCATGTAGGCCTAGCTTGTCCTTTAAATATCCCCATACAAAATTATCTACTGCAGTTAGATCAAGAGATCTTGCAGGTCATTCGATTGGACCCTGTCTTTCAATCTACCTGTTAGGGAATTTTTAATTGAGAATATTTCTTGGAATAAAGGAATCATTAGCTGCGATCTCCATATCGAAGGTCGCCTGCAATGGATCTCCCAACATCTTCTGTCTCTTGTCTTGATGGTACACTCTGATAGACTCTTTCCTGTCCATCTCTTGACTTAGTCTTCCCATTTATAGCTTGCAGAAAAAGGCAATAAGGATTAGGAGAGGTTGATATGATGTGCTTGAAAATGTAGAGTATCCTGCTAGAGATGAAAAAAATTAATTTGGATAATCTTCTATGCAATAATACATAATATATTAATAAAGGTAAGTGATTTGTGACTGGCCCTGTATTTTAGCTGTTATAACTAGCCATCAGTACAATCTTTTTTTTTTTATTGTTTCTCTTATTTTTGTGTGTAGAGTAACAACAATAAGAGCAGTACCACAGCTAACCAGAGCATTGTCATTGTGCCAAGTGATGTGTCACCAGCAGAGGTTGTTAAAAAACGAGACATGATTAGCTATCAGGCATCTGATGGATCAATAACTAACAAAGTCCCTTCCTTAAATGTAACAGGTGGGTATCAGTAAGTGTTGTCATGAGAGATGATCAAACATTGGCGTTAGGATGAGAACTGGTTGTATGATTGTGGATAGTCTGAAAGTTTTTTTGTTTTCTTCCTAGTTTTTTCAAACGTGACTTCTTCTTTTCTTCGTTGACTACTTTTGGTCATCAGCTGGATGGGAATACGTTCAGAGATTAACTTGATGTGAACACTTTCAGAGATTAATATTAGTCTTCTTCGTACACTCTCAGATGTCCACTTGAATGTTCTCAAAGAAAGCAGTAGTCAGTTTGAGGCTATTTGAATCCCCGTAAAGCTTTTCCACGAAAGGAGCTGGCGTCGGCCATATGCGCTTTCTCTGTACTGCATATAAGGGGCAACTTTGAAGCAGATGTTCAGCAGTCATTTTATCAGTGCCACAGTTACACTGAGCGGTAGTTCCTATCTTTAGCTTTTTTGCAGGTAGGCTGGGGACAGTCAAAGGCTAAGGAAGGCAACCTGACATAAATGCCCGTTGAAATCAGATGTACTGGCCACAGGCCTAACGAAACAGTGCTACGTACGCCGCTCCATGATGATGTCATTACATAAAGATTAATATGATGTGAACACTTTCAGACATCAACTTGATGTGAATGCTTTCAGATATTAACTTGATGTGAACACTTTCGGACATCAGCTAGATGTGAATGCTTTCAGACACCAACTTGATGTGAACACTTTCAAATATCAACTTGATATGAATATGTTCAGACATCAACTAGATATGGACACTTTCAGACATCAACTTCATGTGAATACTTTCTTATATCAGCTACGTGTGAACACTTTCAGACATCAGCTTGATGTGAATACTTTCTTATATCAAGTAGATGTAAACATATTCAGACATCAGCTTGATGTGAACACTTTCAGACATCAGTATGAACACTTTCAGACATCAACTAGATGTGAACACTTTGAGACATCAACTTGACCCAGACACTTTCAGATATCAGTGTGATCACTTGCAGACACCACCTTGATGTGAACCCTTTCAGGCATCAGCTTGATGTTTGAGGAAAACAGTGGTCAGTCTGGGGCTGTTAACATATCCATAGAGCTTGTCATGAGTTGCCTAAGTGTATTAGTACTCTTTTGAGTGGATGACTATGGAAATGTACACATGCTACTAAAAATATGCTTTGACGAGCCACATGTTTTATACCAATTGAAAGTATCCAGAAAAATTGTGAAACTTTTTGATTTACAGTACTTTATTCCATATAAAAGTGTTGAGGCTTGCTGAAAAATGTGTGTCTGTGGGGTGAGGGGAAGTGGAATCACCAGTTAAGGATTGAATGCTAGTCTCTTATTACCAGCCTGCAATCCTATTCCGTTACTTTTCTTTTTTATATGCAGACTTTCTAGGAAGGCAAAGTTTAAACTTCATTAAGTGTAAGTACTGATGGGGGCTGCACTTAAACGGATAATACAAAGGAAAGTTATGGAAAGTGGTCCTGCAGTCAAGTTTGCAAATGATGAGTACACTAGAAAAATGGTAAAAAGACCATCTTTTTAGTGTATTGTTCACTTGTAAACATGACGTCAGTACCAAGCAGGGATTGCTGACACTGTTATTCAAGCGAAAAAATAATCAAGTTTATATCTCTGCTTGGGAAATATTTTATGCTGTATTTGCTGATAAAAATACTTGTATTGCATATTTGGTTTGAGATTAACAGTAAAGACATTTTAGAAGGTGTGATAATAAATGGTAATTCACTGCTGAAAGCTACTGAAACATTCACAAAAGTATTCAGGGAGGGACAGGAGAGCTTTGAAGAATTAAAATCTCTGGGTATAGATATGAAACATCTAACCAAGACTTGGCCTCTATATGTTATTTGAAAACTTGATGCTTTAATATACAGATGAGTGAGTCTTGTTTTGATAAATTGATGGCTTAAGATGCAAGTTCTTTAGATATATATTTATATATTTGTTTCCATTTTAATTCATCTGTCATCACATTATCACCAAGAACATTTTGTATGTGTTAAAAGTTATAGATGAATATCACATATACAACAAGATATATAAGAGAAGACAAATACATTAGAAGTAACAAAAACAGGGTTACAAGTCTGTGTAAATAAAACAGAAGTAATGAGAATCAATAATAGACAAACAGATCCAGTAAAGATCACTGATCTGAAGTACACAACTTTCCTACTTGGGAAGTAACATTGACAAAGAAGGAGTTGAGGTTAACAGAAGTCATCCTCATGTTCCATTGTCCTCTTATGAAGTATAAAACTACCAGTGTAGCCAGTCTCCTTGCACCAGGCATTCACATACTCCTGCAGCTGTGGTTTCTGTGCTAATTAGTTTTACCAAAATAAATGAAACAGCTGTTTGCCAACACTGGGGTCACACAAGGTGATCAATAATAGTTGGTGCCAGAAAGTTTACACTGTTAAGAAAAGAAACTTGTTACTGAGACATTTCAGCTGTGAAAACCTGAGTGACCTGAAATAAGGAAACAACACAAAAGTGGGGCAAGTGAGGCTGAACTTTGTTCTCTGATGTTTAAATAATGAATAAGGGGGGGAGATGGCTGAGATAATACATATCTTTTGGGGGGGTCTTTTAAAAAAAAAATGTGTATGCTATTTGCTTGGCTCATTGATCAGTGTAACATTATTGATCTTTGTCTCTTTGTTTCCTAATTGCATCAAAAGGAGTGAGCTCAAGCCAGAATTGCTTAGGTAAATAGAATGTTGTTGTCTTCAACTCTTGTTGTGTTTTAGCCACGTACAGTCTGTTTATGCAAGACACATCAAAGTTATCTTTCCTGGGGTTTTTATTTGTTTTCTTGTTCTCTATTAGTTTGGTTTCTGCTGTTTGTTTGAACTGCTGCTTGTTCTGTCTGATGGGGAAATAACATATACAAAAAAGAAATGTAGCGTCTGCCAAATGCAGACTTGTCATTGAAATCATTGTATGTTGTAGTTAAGAGCAGTGCTCCGCAACCTTTTTCACTTCGCGGCACACTTAAAGTGCCTTTAATAATTCCATGGCACACTGCAATATTTAAATAGTTGGGTATGGCATATATTTTAAAATGCGATGGAACCATAAGACAATGCTATCTAAATTTTTGTGATGGACTGGCGGATAATGATAACTCAACTTAGTATTTGTAAAATTGTACGTGCACGATTCTTTCGTTAATATCCAATACCATAATTCCCGTCGTAAGTACTTCGGTCTGTCGGTCGGTCACATCATGCACACCGTCATTTGCGCACTTTTCTATTTTTGAGAGAATACATTAACTTTCAACAACAGCTAAGGGGTGCAAATGTGGTTGAAAGTTAGACAATAATTGTATTGTTTCCCTTATATGTACTCTCCCAAAAATAGAAAAGTGCGCAAATGACTGTTTGCAGGAACAGTTTGATTATGGAAATAAGCCAACAACACAGTTGATACACAGTACATGAACTGGAGACAGGAAGGTGCAGAGATGCAGATTAAATCAACAGAAAATCAAGATACTCTTCTGTCCAGTTTCATTCGGGAAACCGATTTAACTCATCATTTTCTTAAAAATAACCTTAAAATGTAAGTTTTTTATTGTTTCTTCAAGACAAAATTTTAACTTTAAAGTATTGCAGACTTATTATTATGGATCAAAATGATAAGATGGCTGCAATTAAAAACCTGTCAGTTTTGACAGGTTATTGCTAATTTTACCATAATATATAATTGTTTATACCAAATGATGTATTCTGCCTGGTTTCAAGGCACACCAAGCAGACATTGGCGGCACACCAGTGTGCCGCATCACACCGGTTGCGGAGCACTGGTTAAGAGCACACCAGTGTAAGGGAATGTTAGGGGTCAATATTGTAGGAATTTACTGTAGCTGAATTTGTTATCAAAGAATCAATTTTTTTTAAATGTCTGTTTCTTCACACATTAAACAGCTAACATTAGTCCCTTAGCAGATACTGTCATTTGGGAGTGATATGTTAGAGACTTAAATATACTAGATGGTGATATGTTAGAGACTTCAATATACTAGATGGTGATATGTTAGAGACTTCAATATACTAGATGGTGATATGTTACAGACTTCAATATATTAGATGGTGATTTGTTACAGACTTCAATATACTAGATGGTGATTTGTTACAGACTTCAATATACTAGATAGTGATATGTTAGAGACTTCAATATACTAGATGGTGATATGTTAGAGACTTCAATATACTAGATGGTGATATGTTAGAGACTTCAATATACTAGATGGTGATATGTTAGAGACTTCAATATACTATATGGTGATTTGTTAGAGACTTCAATAAACTGGATGGTGATATGTTAGAGACTTCAATATACCAGATGGTAATATATTAGAGACTTCAATATACTAGATGGTGATATGTTAGAGACTTCAATATACTAGATGGTGATATGTTAGAGACTTCAATATACTAGATGGTGATATGTTACAGACTTCAATATACTAGATGGTGATATGTTAGAGACTTCAATATACTAGATGGTGATATGTTAGAGACTTCAATATACTGGATGGTGATATGTTAGAGACTTCAATATACTAGATGGTGATATGTTAGAGACTTCAATATACTAGATGGTGATATGTTAGAGACTTCAATATACTAGATGGTGATTTGTTACAGACTTCAATATACTAGATAGTGATATGTTACAGACTTCAATATACTAGATGGTGATTTGTTAGAGACTTAAATATACTAGATGGTGATATGTTAGAGACTTCAATATACTAGATGGTGAAATGTTAGAGACTTAAATATACTAGATGGTGAAATGTTAGAGACTTCAATATACTAGATGATGATAAGTTACAGACTTCAATATACTAGTTGGTGAAATGTTATAGACTTAAATATACTAGTTGGTGAAATGTTACAGACTTCAATATACTAGATGGTGATATGTTAGAGACTTCAATATACTAGATGGTGATATGTTAGAGACTTCAATATACTAGATGGTGATTTGTTAGAGACTTCAATATACTAGATGGTGATATGTTAGAGACTTCAATATACTAGATGGTGATATGTTAGAGACTTCAATATACTAGATGGTGATATGTTAGAGACTTCAATATACTATATGGTGATTTGTTAGAGACTTAAATAAACTGGATGGTGATATGTTAGAGACTTCAATATACCAGATGGTAATATATTAGAGACTTCAATATACTAGATGGTGATATGTTAGAGACTTCAATATACTAGATGGTGATATGTTAGAGACTTCAATATACTAGATGGTGATATGTTAGAGACTTCAATATACTAGATGGTGATATGTTAGAGACTTCAATATACTAGATGGTGATATGTTAGAGACTTCAATATACTAGATGGTGATATGTTAGAGACTTCAATATACTGGATGGTGATATGTTAGAGACTTCAATATACTAGATGGTGATATGTTAGAGACTTCAATATACTAGATGGTGATATGTTAGAGACTTCAATATACTAGATGGTGATATGTTAGAGACTTCAATATACTATATGGTGATTTGTTAGAGACTTAAATAAACTGGATGGTGATATGTTAGAGACTTCAATATACCAGATGGTAATATATTAGAGACTTCAATATACTAGATGGTGATATGTTAGAGACTTCAATATACTAGATGGTGATATGTTAGAGACTTCAATATACTAGATGCATTTTAATGAAATGGGGTGACTAGTTGCCTTCCTCACTGTCCTTGCCTTCCCAAACTCAGGTGCAGAGTCAGGTACCAGTTTACAGTTGGCACATACTTTACCATACAGATCCTTTTCTAATTACTCAAGAGTAACAAATATTAACTTATGCTTGTTTAGTGCACTTTATTGCAAATATAAACTAAAAAAAAATATAAATTTTATGTTATAATATTGGAAATATAAACTAAAAAACTATAATTATTATATTATAATATTGCAAATATAAACGAAAAAACTATAAATAGTATGTTATAATATTGCAAACATAAACTAAAAAATATATATATATATATATATATATATATATATATATATATATATATATATATATATATATATATATATATATATATATATATATATATATATATATATATATATATATATATATATATATATATATATATATATATATATATATATATATATATATATATATATATATAATGTTATAATATTGCAAATATAAACTAAAAAACTATAAACATTATGTTATAATATTGCAAATATAAACTAAAAAACTATACATATTATGTTATAATATTGCAAATATAAACTAAAAAACTATAAATATTATGTTATAATATTGAAAATATAAACTAAAAAACTATAATTATTATGTTATAATATTGCAAATATAAACTAAAAAACTATAAATATTATGTTATAATATTGCAAATATAAACTTAAAACACTCTGTTTGTGCTATATTTTTTTAAGAAGACTGAAAACAATGGCTCTTTTAAGTAGATCAAGGAAATATAAATTCTGTCATGATAAGCTGATTTTCTTTAATGTGTCAAAACTAATGCACTGATATTTGTTCTGTCACCAAGAAAGACCTTATCAGTTTGTGAATTTCTAGTTCATTGATCAGAATTCTCTCAAGCTAAGCTGCATTTCTAAGAAGCATGCTTTATTATAAACTCTTGTGACCTTGACTCTCCAGGCAAGAAGAACCATATTTGGGATATAACCCATGATCAGCTAGACTATGTGGGTAAGTCCCTCCATCAATCACACCTGTGCTGCTAACATTATAGCAGCTGATTGGTGTATTTTTTCTTTCTTTGCCTGTATTTTAAGAATTTTTGACAAGCCAACTTAAGAGGTATATGTTGTGCTTACTTAATGGAGTGCACTTTTTGCATGTATATGTGCCTGATTTGATGTGTTTCTTTGTAAGAACTAGGATTTTATTAGTTGTTTTTTTTTAAATGCAAACTTGAGGATTTAATTTGTATCACTTTCTGTGAATAAAATTTGTATTTGATTTATATTAGTTTCTGTGAACAAAATTCATGATTTTATGTGTTTCTTTCTAAGAACAAACTTCATGATTTCATTTGTATTACTTTCTGTGAACAAAATGCATGTTCTTATTTCTCTCTTTCTATGGCATGCTTCACAATTGTATTTGGTTCTTTCTGTGAACAAAATTCATGTTTTTTTTTTTCTTTCTGTAAAAAAACTTCACAATTTCATTTGTTTCTTTCTGTGAACAAACTTCACAATTTGATGTGTTTCTTTCTGTGAACAAGCTTCGTAATTTTATTTGTTTTTTCTGTGAACAAGCTTCGTGAATAAGCATTAACTGCAGGTGCCTGTTTCTTATTGTCAGCCTGTGCTATTTTTCTTTCTTCTGCTCAAAATGTTTTGAGCTCTGATGTGTATAGTTGTTGATTAGCAGAGTCAATTTCACTCATTTGTTAATTACCTTTTAACTCCCCAAGGAGGATAGTCCTTCAGCTAGTACATACCAGGCGCTCACACATCGTAGGCACTCAGCTCAAAGTCTGTCCATGCTTTCCTCATCAGTTTCATTTTTGTCTCTAGTTCTCTTCTCCATGTGTTTTGTGATCTGCCTCTACCTCCTCTCTTGTTTTCTGGGGGGGGGGGGGGGGGGGGGGGGGGGGGGGGGGGGGGGGTGGGGGGGGGGGGGGTGGGGTTCCAGAACAAGGACTACCTGGTAATGTCTGGTTTCCTGAATGTGTGTCTTATCCATCACCAGTATAAATTTAGCAGCTGAAATCTTTCATTTAATAGAGTACTCTTTTTTCTTTCATTTTTTTTTTTTCCTTAAACTAGTGATTATTCCAGATTTATACTGCCTGATTTGTAACACAGTGTCTGAGGGGGTCAATGACTTTCAGTTAAATCCAGTCTGATTCAGCACAAATAGTTTGATTCTGTAGTGGATGGAATTTCAACAAAGGTTCAATAATTCAGACATTTCATTTGCTGATTTGATTTTATCTATTGCTTTGGTTATTCATTCATTCATTTTCCTTTTTCTCTCCCTAAGGAGCATGGAACCACGACTCCATCTGACCTCACCTCTGACCTCACATCTGACCTCACCTCTGACCTCACTGTGGGATGTCTGCACCAAATCATTATGTACTTACAGCAGTGGTTTTTGTAGCACTTAGTGTTACATAATGAGGTTGTATGCCGTCTGCACAACCTCATATTAGTTACCTCTTACAACATGTCTGAGGTACCAGTATTCCTGATCTGTCTTTGTCTACTTAGAGACCTCTGGGAACTATACAAGTCTCAGTAATTGTTGGTAATTTAAACAGTCAACAGAGATAATAGAGATTTGTTTCTTAAAACAGGCTTAAAGTTAACTTTGTGGAGACAGAACATTCTATGAGAAAGTCCTCAGAGAAACAGTGTATTGGTGGTCACACATCTTCGGACTTGTGTGACCTTTGTTGAAAATGTAGTTTCTGATAATTATTTACCACTGCTTGTTTACTTTTTTTTTTGATATAAACAAAATGAAAGATGGAAGTCAGTTTTTGTCTGTGATTTTAAAATCGTAATCATCCTTACCCTCTTCTCTCCAAATGGAGCATAGAGCCACACCTGCAACTGGATCCCCATTGGAAGAAGTTTCCACCAAAGCATTCATAAATTCTGTGTTTGTTTTAGTTGTTTAATTTTGTGGGCATGTTTAGGTGACAAGAATTTCAGTAAGTTTAGTTTAGTGAATTGGTTTAGTGTCTATACAAGCTGTTTGTATCCAGGCTATCTTCTGTTTGTTTAGCTTGTTTGAATAGTTGACATTGTAGAGCAGCACTTTCTAAAATGTTACAAACAAGCTGGATTTAGTTGTGCAAATAGGTAAATTCTATAAACATGTTTATACAGAAAAAGTTCAAGATATGGGCTTGACGTAAGAGTGGCCCAAGCTACTCTCATCGACATAGACAGAGGCATAAATCCAAACAGATAACTCACACATTAAAAATGAGAGTCATCAAGTCTTATATATACTCTTCAATACTGTATGGTATAGAAACATAGACAACGGACATGTAGTTAGGAGAAAGAATTGAGGTGCTTGAAATGTGGATATATAGAAGAATTGGCACATTTCATGGACAGAGATGAAAACACATAACAAGGAATGAATTAATGAGCAAGATCAGAGTTAGTTGAAATATTTCAGTCATGTAAAAAGACGTAACACTTTGTTCAAAGCCCTAATGGAACGAAACGTTGGAGACTAACAAGTAAAAGGAACACAACTTCAAGAGATAGACATGAAAGAGTATATCAGAGTGTACCATCAAGACAAGAGACATAAAACAACTATCAGAGTGTACCATCAAGACAAGAGACATAGACAGCTATCAGAGTGTACCATCAAGACAAGAGACATAAAACAAATATCAGAGTGTACCATCAAGACAAGAGACATAGACAGCTATCAGAGTGTACCATCAAGACAAGAGACATAAAACAAATATCAGAGTGTACCATCAAGACAAGAGACATAGACAGCTATCAGAGTGTACCATCAAGACAAGAGACATAAAACAAATATCAGAGTGTACCATCAAGACAAGAGACATAGACAGCTATCAGAGTGTACCATCAAGACAAGAGACATAAAACAAATATCAGAGTGTACCATCAAGACAAGAGACATAGACAGCTATCAGAGTGTACCATCAAGACACGAGACATAAAACAACTATCAGAATGTACTATCAAGACAAGAGACATAAAACAATTATCAAAGTGTACCATCAAGACGAGAGACATAAAACAACTATCAGAGTGTACCATCAAGACAAGAGACATAAAACAACTATCAGAGTGTACCATCAAGACACGAGACATAAAACAACTATCAGAGTGTACCATCAAGACAAGAGACATAAGACATCTATCAGAGTGTACCATCAAGACAAGAGACATAGATGACTATCAGAGTGTACCATCAAGACATAAGACAACTATCAGAGTGTACCATCAAGACAAGAGACATAGACAACTATTAGAGTGTACCATCAAGAGACGAGACATAAAACAACTATCAGAGTGTACCATCAAGACACAAGACATAAAACAACTATCAGAGTGTACCATCAAGACAAGAGACATAGACAACTATCAGAGTGTACCATCAAGACACGAGACAAAAAACAACTATCAGAGTGTACCATCAAGAGAACAGACATAAGATGACGTTCCATAGCAGCTGACTCAGATGCAAAGATTGCTGCTGATCTGAAGAAAAAAAAAACAAAGTAAACAGTAGTTGAGACAATAGAACAAATTCAAAGTAAATAATTGTTGAGACAATAGAACAAATTCAAAGTAAATAATTGTTGAGGCAATAGAACAAATTCAAAGTAAATAATAGTTGTGGCAATACACAGACGTGGCAAAAATTGTGAAAATGGTTCATTAATAAAAAAAAAAAAGACAGCTCTAGGATGAGCATCATATTCAAAGTGGCACGAGGTTTGATTCAGCATAATTTCCTTTGTGTTTTAATTTATTCTGTTTTCTAGGTGTATTTTGGTTCATATGTTATTTTCTGTGCTTTTATTTGCTATTTTGTTTTGTTTGACACATTTGCAGACTGTTGAACATTCCTGTCTTCCACCATTATTTTGAGCTTTATATTAATCAAGGTATGGGATTGATGTTAATAACTTCACTATGTTTCCTCTCAGACATGCATGTTGATTCACCATGTTATTTTCAGTGTAATAATTCACAATCAAATCTGAGATAATCAGCTTTCACAAGGCATCTCTCCAATAATCAGCTTTCACATTTAGCTGTGAAATAATATGCTTTCATTTATTTCTTCCCACCCCCACAATCCCATATTAATTTACGTGGTCATAAAATCTGAAACAATTTACCTGGTTTATTAGCAAGTCTGTCATATTTAAATAGCTCATGTGTCACACAATAGATCTATCATACTTACATAGTTTATCATTTACATAGTTTACTTATCATATTACATAGTTTATCTATTATATTTACTTAATTCAAGTATCATATTTACATAGTATCTCTCATATTTACATAGTTTATCTCTCATATTTACATAGTTTACCTATCATAATTACATACTTCACCTAAGGTATTTTCAAAGTTTATCTATCATATTTACACAATTCTTCTAAATGATAGGAAGGTTCTCAAAAGGTAAGTGGTAGCCCTGTTAACTGTACAGATGGTATGCCTGTTTAATGTGTAAGTGATATGCCTATTAGATGTACACATACACACACACTCCTGTCTAGAGTTTTACAGGAGCTGTATCATCATCTACCTTTCAACTACCTGTGGAGCATGGGCCATTAACAAATGTGCTTAAAGCCTGTTTTTGATGTACCATTGGTCAGTGTCTTTTTGTTTGTTATCTCTTTGTTTGTTATTCTCCTCTTCTCTTCTCTATGCACTTTTGTTTTACCCTTTTATGTATGTCTCCAGTTCTCTTCTCCATGTGTTTTATATCTCCCTTTTATGCCTTTCTCCCATTCTTTTCTCTTTGTGTTTTTTATCTCCCTTTCATGTCAGTCTCTAGTTATCTTGTGTTTTTTATCTCCCTTTCATGTCAATCTCTAGTTATCTTGTGTTTTTTTATCTTCCTTTCATGTCAGTCTCTAGTTATCTTGTGTTTTTTTTATCTCCCTTTCATGTCAGTCTCTAGTTATCTTGTGTTTTTTATCTCCCTTTCATGTCAGTCTCTAGTTATCTTGTGTTTTTTTTTTTTTTTGGTCTCTCTTTGGTCTCACTTTCCTATCTGTCTCCAGTTCTGTTCTCTGAGTTTTTTGTGGCCTCCCTCTATTTTTTATTTGCTGACCGGACTGCCTGAGTAGCCATTGAGTAGTCAATAAATATTAATTGTGCAGTTCCTAAGATTTTCTGTGGAAGGAAAGAAAGGACAGAACCACTTATTTGACAAAGATGATCAATATGATGCATATTTGTTATTCTGGTCATACATTTCTGTTGTTATCTTAGGTAATACATTCTGAAAACATTGATGCATCTCCATGTTATGTTCATCTCTTTTGATAGTTTCTTTCTCTTACAGTCCTCCCCCCACCATCACTGCCACCTCCATGTCTCATTGCTATTTACTGCATTTGATCACCATTGGCGTGTTTAAAAATTATTTTTTGCATTGATATGCACTCATTTATATAATACAAGGTTTGTCTTTTATTCAATAGGTCACAGAGTCAACGTATATCCTGCCAGCCACATTGGTATCCCCCACTATCACGATCCACACAAGCCACACTGTGCTGACCACACCTTTGTGCCAACAACAGGATTGAAGGAGGACAAACAACACAAACTTGTCATAGCATCTCAGACTGCTAGTACTGCAGACTTCCAGACCATTCATAACCTAGTGTCACCATCATCAGTGTAGACAGCGAAGGAAAGATTTTCTGCTTGATCTTTTTATGGTGTTTTTTTTTCTCTCTCAGATTGACAACAACATGTGACAAATTTTGTGACACATTTCTGTGTGAACATGAATTAAATTGGCTGTTATGATATTGTAGATGTGATGTTAATTATTTAATTACTTGTAGTTCTTTCATCCTGGAGTGAAATTGAGTCATCTCATTAAGGCCATATGTAAGTGAAGATGCTTATAGACAGTGGCAGAGACCCATGCTTTTAATGTCACACAATTTTTTGGGCATAGTTTTTATTGTCAGTTTTTGGAGTTTTCAAGATCTATGTCAAGAACCAGACAAGTACTAGTGGTACAAGAGATGAGGAGACACTGGCATTGGATAGGATACAGTGTGGACATCTTTAGATAGCAGTACCAGATAGTCCTTGTTTCTGGAATTTCCAGGGCAAGAGAAAGACCTTGAGTTGATGTCATGTGACAGGTGGACTTAGTTTGTGTTAGTTGAAGGCCTATGCACCTTGAGGAGCTAAATACTATTGATTGATTGAAGACCCATATCATGTGTAATGTCTGTGTCATCTGGGGTTTTTTTTTTTTTAAGATGTATTTTATTTAGATTAGATCTCCATTATATTTAGTGCCAAAAGATTGATAATTTAGTTTTTCATCTATTGTTGTTCTTTAGCTGTCTAAATAAAATGTTATTATTTGTTTGAGTTTTATTTTGTACAAAGACGAGACCGACTTGTATATATACACATTTTAACAGCAATGAGCCGATGTAGATTTGCACTAACATTAATTTCTAGTCAGTAAGAAGTTTAGTTTTTTTAAACAGAGAACATTAGTGTACATTTTATTTTTTAAAAGGTCAGTATTTTTAGTTGTAGAAGCGTGAATATATTGTGATAAATTTTTACATTGCTCTAGTCATTAATGCAGAACATTGAACTGATGTGGACCAGTTGTGAAAGTTCTATGTCTTAATTGACAAGGCACTTGCTGAAAAAGACAAGAATTTATTTCCAAGAGATTTCTGAAAGATGCAGTCAGAAGAATAAAGTAGAAGAGCCTGTTTTGTTGGTCATGGCTTTGATATGTATATAGGTACAGTGGCATCTCATTACTACAGTCACATATTTAGGTGTCCTGGTCCCACCCTTATCAACCATCTATACGGGGAGCTTACTTACTTCATTCACAGTTCTCACTTAATCATAATTACATTTAATATGGTCTTGTTAAGGCCAGTGATTCTTGAATTCTCAGAAGCTGCACCAAATTATACAGGCATTGTCAACAGGTTGTTGCTTACTCTGGAAAAATAATTTGCGTGACGAGGTTTGGTTTTTGAAAAAAAATGTGGAAAGGAAGGAGTGTTGTTTGTTATTTCCACTGTCATCTGTTTTTTGTAAGCAGTTACCAGTGTTGTTCCCCGTGGTTTCAAGCAATCTGTGTAAATTGTGTGAACAAGTGGTTATCTCTTCCAGTTGTGAAGTTTTCATGATGGAGAAGAAGCATGTAAGACAAATGACAATTTCTGAAAATGATACAAGAAGGGGGTCGCAGATGTCACATAAAGTTTATGGATATGGTGCATATGCTAAACATTCCTCTTCTCTCTCCCCCACCCCAATGATTATGATAGTGTCTAAACTAGAGAAAATGGGAAGTACTTTCAGAGATGGAATAAGTGGCAACAGAAAGTGGTCTCTGTGGAGAGAAACAGCCAGAGCTTGGTGAAGTGCTGCTGAAGTTTTTCATGCAGACACGTTCATTGAGCATACATACCGGTAGACAGAATTTTAGTTCTGTCACAGGCAGCTGACTTAGCTCAAAAGATGGGGTTAGATGATTTAAGTGTTGATTATGTTTTTAAGAAAAAACGTGATCTTATTTGCAGTTGTGTGTGTGGTGAAGGTACTGTCATGAGAATATTTGTTACAACATTTTCCTGTTTATGACAGTTTTTTTGTCTCTGGTCCCCTGAACAAACATACTGATGAGATTCTACAGCAATGAAATCTGAATCTAGAATTATTGCAAGCTTCAACATATAAGCGTATTCGGAGCTAGTTATGTTAGTTTGTACATATATTTTTATGTACATACACATACAGTGTAATCTGAGAAAACGTTTTCATATCATTCTTGTGTATAATTATTTTCTTTACCTTCTCTTTGTTCCTTATTTGTTGTTGTGTCTTACAAAGAGTTTTCCCCAATGTACCGTGTTGTTATTGCTTGTTCCATTACAACATTTTTATTCATACCTGGCCTATATCAGTTTAACTGTGGTGTCGTTTAATCTGTTCCGAACTAAGTGAGTGTAGAAGTCATTTTAATATGTGTTACTTGTGGATGCCTTAAATTCACTTTTTTTAAGTGAAGATTGCTTTTGTTATTTGTTAGATTATAAATGATTGATTTTTGTGTGTAAATATGTGGGTTGTTGATTTGTGTGTGTAAATGTGTGTGTTGTTGATTTTTGTGTGTAAATGTGTGGGTTGTTGATTTGTGTGTGTAAATGTGTGGGTTGTTGATTTCTTTGCTCTGCTTATACGCATTTACTGTTTGTTACTCATAGTATATTTATGGTTTATTTCATTCTTCTTACATGTATTCACAGACTGCGCATTTTATATATACATATATCTGTGTGATAATATTAGACAATGTGTGATACTTTTTTTCTACTATTCACTGTATATTTTTATTATTCATTACTATGTACAGAATGTTGCTATATACTTCTAGTATTTACTGTTTGTTTTAATTATACATTGCTCTATTTCAGTGCTTCTTAAGCTGTTAGAAGTCGTGCATCCCTATATAGCATCTTAAGAAGCTATGTACCTCATTATCTCCTAGCTCGTCAAATATACTAGAAATGTGAACAAGATCTAACAGTATTGTCTTTTTGCATTAAATTAAACACATAATTTTATTCATTGTTTAGTGCTTGTAGTCAGCACAGAAACATGGAAAACTGGTCGTTAGTGACACATGAATTAGTAATGATTTAGTGAGTAATTTCCAGCATTTTTTCATTCTGCTGTAGACATGGTGAAAAAATAATTCTGTTGAATATAGCCCACACCAATATTCAAAACATTTTGAAGAAGGTTCATATTTTTAGTACAATATATTTATTGAATTCATGTTGTCATTGTTCCGTATTGTACAAATATATTTGATTTACGTCTGTTATATTGTACAAATATATTTGATTTACGTCTGTTATGTTGTGCTAATGATGGTTTGCCTTCTAGAATGTCTTTGCACCCCCAGTAGGTGAGTATGCATCCCCTGGTTAAGATGCACTACTCTATAAATAACATTATTATAATGAGAAAGTTGCTACAAGTGAGGTTTGTGCTTTGAGATTGTGAGATGTTGTTACTGCAAGACTGGAAGTTTAAAGATCTTCACTTGTGTTTAAAAAAAAAAAAGTAGGACATTTTGTGAAAAGTTATGTCTAAAATGAGCATGTTATTATGTCAATTATTAACATTTGTTTAAAATTAAAGGTGTTTCAGAATAGATCATTCATTCATTTGTGTCATGTTGGTTGGCATTAGTGATCATCAAGTCTGTCCATTTCCTGTGGTCTCTGGTGTCTTGAGCCAGCTGTGTCTTCAACCTGTTCTCATGCCATACTCTGGTGTCTTGTACCAGTTGTGTCTTCAACCTGTTCCCATGTCGTACTCTGGTGTCTTAAACCAGAAGTGTCTTCAACCTGTTCCTATGTCGTACTTTGGTGTCTTAAACCAGCTGTGTCTTCAGCCTGTTCCTGTCCCATACTCTGGTGGTTTTTTCACAAAATAATTTATAGAAATGTGTGATTCCTATATGCACACATTGGGATTCTCGCCGGTGCTACAGAGTTCGTGCACTGTGCTGAGATCCTCCTTGTGTGATTTAAGGGAGGAGATCGGAGCACTGATGGAGTAGTCTGTGTGCAATGAAGATAGTCCTTAAAACCAAACCAAACCATACTCTGGTGTCTTGTACCAGCTGTGTCTTCAATTTGTTCTCATGCCATACTCTGGTGTCTTGTACCAGCTGTGTCTTCAATTTGTTCTCATGCCATACTCTGGTGTCTTGTACCAGCTGTGTCTTCAATTTGTTCTCATGCCATACTCTGGTGTCTTGTACCAGCTGTGTCTTCAATTTGTTCTCATGCCATACTCTGGTGTCTTGTACCAGCTGTGTCTTCAATTTGTTCTCATGCCATACTCTGGTGTCTTGTACCAGCTGTGTCTTCAATTTGTTCTCATGCCATACTCTGGTGTTTTGGACCAATTGTTTATTCAACCTTTTCCTTGTTTTTGTCAAGGTATTTCTCTGTAGTCTTTCCCTTCTTCTCTCGTATTCATTAGGTTGTTACAAGATTCTCTTGATTTTGTCATTGATTTTTTTTGGAACTCTTGACGTTCTAGAGAACTTCCACTGACAATGTCTCATTGTGTTTTATTAATTCATGACTCTCTGAAACGGGAAATCTTGATTTATATAATATAATAGGTGGTTTCCCCTTGCCTTCCATTGGATCTGTATATGGCTCACTTTCATAGCCTTTAATTCAGGGAAAAGGTCTGACTGATATGACAGTTGGAGGTTTGACTTTCAAAAGTAGGTCAATTACAGGGTGCCATAGGCTTGCCCTCACACTAAAACTGGGTTACCTTCAAGAAGACCTGAAACTGGACTTCTGCTATAACAGACTATGTGAGATGCATACCTTAAGAGAATTTATCAGACCTGAGAGCTTGTCCTGAAACTTAGTCTGACTGTGACAATATCTGGGACCATCGATTGTATCACAGTTTTAAGAATTGTTGTCAATACATTTAAGGTCTTTTTTTTTAACACTTCTAATCTATGTTATTTCAGAGCAGAGAAACTACATTTAAAAACATCTGAATTATACAATTTATTAGAAACTTTCTTGAAGTCAAGTTTACTTTGCTGATGTGCGATTTATTTGGCACAAGAAAATTTGTCATTCTTCATGAGTTTTTATGTTGTGGTTTGGAGCTTGTAGTCATTGTTGTTAGTAATTATTTGGTAGTGGATATAAGGTATTTTAAGCTTTTATTTCAGTTTTCTCCTGCACGTATTTGCTGTTTATTTGTATACATAACTAATTATGTCTTTGCATTGTTTGTTAATTGTTTAGTATGTATAAACAATTTGGCTTGTTGTTGTTTAATGATTACTGCTAATGTATGTTGTTCATTAGGAAACATGTCATGCATTTTAAGACATTAGTCACCTGAATCCATCGGTCAGTAGTGGGGTCTGTATTTGTGATATTTTCTGATGAATGAGTAACATTTACTTGGTGGTTCTCAGCCTTTCCCATGTTAGGAGACACTTCATCATCATTAACCGTTAGTCCCCTTTGGAGCATAGGCTCTCCATCCGGACATTCCAAGTTTTTGTCTTGTGCCATCCATTCACACTCTTTGTGTGCCTTCTTTGTTAAGTCCTTTCTGTACAGTTCTCTTTCTCTTTGTGTGCCTTCTTTGTTAAGTCCTTTCTGTACAGTTCTCTTTCTCTTTGTGTGCCTTCTTTGTTAAGTCCTTTCTGTACAGTTCTCTTTCTCTTTGCGTGCCTTCTTTGTTAAGTCCTTTCTGTACAGTTCTCTTTCTCTTTGCGTGCCTTCTTTGTTAAGTCCTTTCTGTACAGTTCTCTTTCTCTTTGTGTGCCTTCTTTGTTAAGTCCTTTCTGTACAGTTCTCTTTCTCTTTGTGTGCCTTCTTTGTTAAGTCCTTTCTGTACAGTTCTCTTTCTCTTTGTGTGCCTTCTTTGTTAAGTCCTTTCTGTACAGTTCTCTTTCTCTTTGTGTTTTAAGGTCTCCCTCTATTTCTTTTGAACCCTGGGGATTCCAGAACAAAGACTGTAATACTGTCATCAGGTTTCTTCATTGTTTGTGTGCTGTCCTATGTCTGTGTGCTGTCCTGTGTCTGTGTGTGCTGTCCTGTGTCTGTGTGTGCTGTCCTGTGTGTGTGCTGTCCTGTGTCTGTGTGCTGTCCTGTGTCTGTGTGCTGTCCTGTGTCTGTGTGCTGTCCTGTGTCTGTGTGCTCTCCTGTGCCTGTATGCTCTCCTGTGCCTGTGTGCTCTCCTGTGTCTGTGTGCTCTCCTGTGTCTGTGTGCTCTTGTGTGCTGTCCTGTGCCTGTGTGCTCTCCTGTGTCTGTGTGCTTTCCTGTGTCTGTGTGCTCTCATGTGTGCTCTCCTGTGCCTGTGTGCTCTCATGTGTGCTCTCATGTGCCTGTGTGCTCTCCTGTGTCTGTGCTCTCCTGTGTCTGTGTGCTCTCATGTGTGCTCTCCTGTGTATGTGTGCTCTCCTGTGTCTGTGTGCTCTCATGTGTGCTCTCCTGTGCCTGTGTGCTCTAATGTGTGCTCTCCTGTGCCTGTGTGCTCTCCTGTGTCTGTGTGCTCTCCTGTGTCTGTGTGCTCTCATGTGTGCTCTCCTGTGTCTGTGTGCTCTCCTGTGTCTGTGTGCTCTCCTGTGTCTGTGTGCTCTCCTGTGTCTGTGTGCTCTCATGTGTGCTCTCCTGTGTCTGTGTGCTCTCCTGTGTCTATGTGCTCTCCTGTGTCTGTGTGCTCTCATGTGTGCTCTCCTGTCTGCTATCTCCTGTGTCTGTGTGCTCTCCTGTGTCTGTGTGCTCTCCTGTGTCTGTGTGCTCTCATGTGTGCTCTCCTGTGCCTGTGTGCTCTCCTGTGTCTGTGTGCTCTCCTGTGCCTGTGTGCTCTCCTGTGTCTGTGTGCTCTCCTGTGTATGTGCTCTCCTGTGTCTGTGCTCTCCTGTGTCTGTGTGCTCTCATGTGTGCTCTCCTGTGTCTGTGTGCTCTCCTGTGCCTGTGTGCTCTCCTGTGCCTGTGTTCTCTCCTGTGCCTGTGTGCTCTGTGTACTCTCCTGTGTCTGTGTGCTCTCCTGTGTGCTCTCCTGTGCCTTTGTGCTCTCCTGTGCCTGTGTGCTCTCCTGTGCCTGTGTGCTCTCCTGTGTCTGTGTGCTCTTCTGTGTGCTCTCCTGTGCCTGTGTGCTCTCCTGTGCCTGTGTGCTACCAGGGCTGGAAAAGAGAGCAAAGAATGCTAACACTGTACCCAGGGCTGGATTACCCATTAAACAAAATAAGCATGTGCTTAGGGCACCAAGGGAAGGGGGCACCACAGAGTTTTTCCCCTAGCTACTATGCCCTTAAGTCTCAACTCTTTCACTGCCACATTTGACTTTAGTAGAATGTTTTTGTAATTGTCTTTATTGACCGTGTTCCATTAGTTATAAGTAAATAATTTGATTATATTGCTTAGGCCTACTGTTATTTAGTGTTAAATAACATTTAAAAAACCTATTTATTTAATATAGTTATGCGGTCTGGCCTGGAAGAAAACTGAATTTTCAATCTCTTATTTCATCATCAGCACTTAACGAGTGTTTCGTCATTTAAGCACTGGAAGGGCCCGGAGGGGGTGGGGGGGCACCATTGTTGGGCTGTGCCCAGGGCATGAGTTGGCCTTAATCCGGCCCTGACTGTACCCTACGATGTATATCACATAAGGTGACTAAGGAGGTTTGGACATGATTGCTGCTACTCCTTTACAAACTTAAGCCACAAAAACCTGAGTCAGAAACATTGTGGGGATACTTAATTCAGTTTATATTGTTTCCCAGGGTACATTTAGCTGTTATTTCCTGTAACAAAAAAAAAAAAATGATGACCTTTATGAAACTGTTGCTATCTTTTTGTTCTGGCAATGTTCTTCCTCGTAATTTTCTTAAATTTTTGGCATTACAATAATATCTGTGACAAAATGTGCTTATTAAAAAAAAAATTAGAACATTAAGTTTGAAAATGGTGTGCCCAGATATATTACAAAGTGCTGCAGACCCTTTCATGGTGGTTTACATGTGACGTTTTAATATTTAGAGATTACTGGCTACTATAGCACACTTATGAGACTGTGCCGTACATATAAGTGCTTGTCACGGGGAGCGAATGAGTTTGAATTTCGACTTTCTAAACCTATTGTCCACACTAGACAGCGTTCTTCGGAAGTCATGAGAAAGCAACCAATTTTGCATGGAATGTTTTCATAACAAGGAGACATTAGTCAACAGACCGTCCAGGGATAATTAGACGTAGTCGCAACAATGGCTCGGTTGTGTTTACACAAGCTAATAAGTAGGGCCAATCAGATATACTGCGACGACACGTATCTCACAGATATTTAATGGCTTCAAAACCTACCAACAAGCAATGGGGGTTAGGAAGGAATTTGCCAGTAGCAAAGGATACTTTCTACTAACAACCACCCACACAGAAAAGTTATCAGAAATTACCTATAGTAATGGATGAATTACAAATAGCTGCCCACGAGAATTATTGATCAGAAGTAACAGTAGCATACGGACGATCTTTTACAACAAATGCCTTCGAGAATGATTGATCAGAAGTTGCAGGAGCACACGGACGATCTTGTACACTCAATGCCTACGAAAATTATTGAGATCCTAAATTACCTACAGTAATGGACAGATTCTCCAAGTAAACCTGATGCGCCATTCAATACAAATATATAACATTTCCACCATCATAACCACACGGGCAAAAAATTATCACCACAATGGGGACATCTGCATACCAGACGAAGTCCCTACAGCCTAACAGTGCAGTCTACACAACCGATGACCATGCCAACTCAGCCGCTCATTTCATTGTCAACACTCGCATTGTGAAGAACAAAAGATCAGGCCATCGACACCTGAAGAAAAGTCAGTGAGCCGGACAATGTTATTGAATGCAGACAAAGACATGTCCATAATGTACAAACACCCAGAGTTTTATTGACAGTCCGTCAGAGACCAAGAAACAAGATATCCTTTTTTAGTAGTTAGGATTAGATTAAATTCATCATCATCATCACGTAGTACAGACTTAAGATTAGATTGTGTATTTTTGCATTAACTACTATCTTCTTTTCCAGGTATAGTTAATGTTAGTCGTCATTGCATTTGTATTATTGTAATTGGATGTTGTGTTACCTGTAAGTAATTCAATAAATGTTGTAGTTGTGTTTGCGTTACCAACACACGTTAATTACATATATAGAGAAGGAAAGAAAGTGTGCGAGAGAGACATACAGTTCTTCCTTTCTTCCTCTTCTGTTCACTCAGTTTAATAGAGGGGGTGGGGGCTCACGAGCTTATAATAGAGAGGGGAGATAGAGGGGTAGGAGTGACAGTGTCACGAGATTCAGAATCACTGGGACTAGCTGCTGGGAACTTATCACAAAGTCTCAAATTCACCTTCTCCCACTCCTGCTGCCTATCTTCAACTGGTTGCAAGGCAAATCTGAGCCACTGACAACACCTGCACCACAACAAGAACTCTTCCTGGTTAATCCTCGGGTTAACCATGTGACAGTGCTATAACACACAGATTGGAGATCCCTGCTTTTAGTGAATGTACGTGTGTGTGTTTACTGTCAGCACCAACAAGCCATGAGTCATTCTTTACCTTTAGCTTATTACAGGTCAAGATCTCATTGATGAGCTAGCTGTGTGTGGACTCAAATAACAATCTTCATGAGGCATTAAAACTGTGTTAAACTGCAGTCAATGTTGCTAGGAAAATATTTTGACATGCAGAAAATACTGCAACACAAGCATGAAAGACTAGTGAATGATTGGTTGGTGTCATTGAATGAATTCATCATCATCATTACCTTCAGCACCACAAGGAGAATCGGCCTTCAATAAACAAGCCAAGTCTTGTCCTGTGCCATCAGCTCAAGGTCTTTCCATTATTCCTCATCCCTTTCATCTCTGTCTCCAGTTCTCTTGTCTGTGTGTTTTTTAATCTGACTCTGTCTCTCTTACCCTGGGGATTTCAGAACAAGGACTGTTTTGTTATGAACAAGTTTCCTCATTGTGTTCTACCCATCACCAATGTGTTCTTATCTTTTGTTCCACTGGCACTTGTCATCAGTTCCACACTGAAGAAAGCTGAAAGGAGACTGGGTTGCTGACTCACAATATTTTTCATCTAGGAGAATCTCCACATTTGGCACCTGGAATGTTCGTACATTAAAAAAAAAATGGAGTGATAATGTGCTGAGACATAAAGCTGTGTTGGGGCCTCACCTGATTTTGTCAGCTTTAATATAAATTAACACTTCTGACTGATTAGGTTTATCTGATCTGTGTTACCTTCAGTTGTGCCTGACAAGAACAGAGGTACAAGATGAAACAGTGACGTGTCTTATTTGAATTTTAGTGTCACAGTGGCTAAGAGGTATGTCATCCGCCTCTAATTCTATAGGTACCGGGTTCGCTGCCAGTACAGGGAATATTATTGATGGAAATTTTTTTCTGAACCAATGGTTCCTAATGACGTCCTCCCCCCTGATCTCCAGGGTAGTGAAATCAGATGCCAAGCCTTCTTGGATAAGGCAAAAAATATAGTTCCTGTGTGCAAGTTGTGCATGTTAAAAATTCCCCGGCAGTTGGAAATTGTAAAGAGTAGCCATATGGCCACTGTCCTAGCAAAATTTAAAATTAGGAAAACCATTTGTACAAACCACTTTGTTATGCAAAAAGAGTATTGTGAACACATAACTTTATGAGAGACAAAGCCTAGCTTAACTTCTGAGGTTTCTAGGTTCATAAAATAAATGAAAAACTGCCTAAGATGTAACAGGCATTAGCAGTTTGATTTTTAAAAAACTAGTCTACTGTCACAATATGTTTTACTTTACCTAGATTACTTGACTATCTACGTTTTCTTGATTGAAATAATCAGCTGTCTAATATTATTGTGATAACATTAATAGACTGTCTTTCTACATTTTAATGACTATCTATGTTTTCTTTATTCAGATAAGCCAGCTGTCTAATTTGATTGTATTAACATAATAGACTGTACATTTTTTAAGATTAGTTGACTATCTACTTTTTCTTTTTTGAGATAGTCTACTGTCTAATCTTCCTGCAATAACATTAATACTCTTTCTACATTTGATAAAATTAGTTGACTATATAAATTATCTTTATTGAGATAGTCTGCTATCTAATTTTCTTATAATAATAATATTAATGGACTTTCTGAATTAAAAAAAAATATTTGTCTCTTATCTATTGATGTGCCCATACAGCTGGATGTCATATTTGTCTCTTATCTATTGATGTGCCCATACAACCGGAAGCTGTATTTGTCTCTTATCTATTGATGTGCTCATACAACTGGATGTCATATTTGTCTCTTATCTATTGATGTGCCCATACAACCGGATGTCATATTTGTCTCTCATCTATTGATGTGCCCATACAGCTTATATGTAATTTTTGTCTCTTATTTGTTAATGTTGCCATACAGCCAGATGTCATATTCTTCTGTGTTCCACCTATCTCAGTCCTAGCTCTCCTCCCATTAAAAAAGAAAAAAAAATTAGTCAGGACTTTGTATAAACAATCATACTTGCTCTTGCTTCAGTGTGTAATAAATTATTGTTTTTATCGCCATAATATGTTAAACAGTCATATTTTGTCAATGATGCCATTTTTATGTCATTGTTTTTGCTTTCATACATTTCAGATTTTATTGTCATACTTGGTATTTAAACAATATGTTGGCTTTCAATTTTAGTTTATGTGATTGTGCTCTTGGCGTAATGTTTGTTTTAATTATGTTTGTATTCTGTCATCATTATCTCATACAGTTTAAAGTTCATAATCAGTCATTGTTATACCCAGGTTTTAGATTTAGTTATACCATACAATTTTAGGTTTATAATTAGTCATTGTTATACCAAACAGTTTTAGATTTAAAAGTCATCATTATACCATAGTTTTAGGTTAATAACTGGTCATTATACAATTTTCCATATATCATACCATACATTTTAGGTTTATTATCATTCATTGTTATACCATTTTCCATGTTATACCAGTTTGTTTTATAACAATTTATTGTTATACCATTTTCCATATATCATACCATACCATACATTTTAAGTTTATGATCATTCCTTGAGATTGGAGCACTGATGGAGTTGTCTATGTACAATGAAGATGCTCATTAACAACTAAAGCAAACCATTTGTACAAACCACTTTGGTATGCAAAAAGAGTATTGTGAAAAAATAACTTTATGAGAGACAAAGCCTAGCTTAACTTCTGAGATTTCTAGGTTCATAAAATAAATGAAAAACTGCCCAAGATGCAACAGGCATTAGCAGTTTGATTTTTTAAAGACTAGTCAACTGTCACAATATGTTTTACTTTACCTAGATTACTTGACTATCTACTATTGACTATTATACCATACCATTTGCCATATACAGGTTTCCCCCGCTATCCGAAAGTAGAGCGTTCCTATGAAACCTTTCGTAAGCTGAAATGGCGTAAAGCGAAGAAGCAATTACCATTAATTTATAATGGAAACATTTTTTAGCGTTCCCAGACCCAAAAAATAACCTAGCAAATCATACGTCTCAAAAACCGATCAAACCACCCATGACTACCTTTAAATTACACTTTCGCAACACTTTCATCACCATCGGCCAGTCCTTTCTGTTTCAGCTTATTAAAAAGAGTGACTGATTTCTTCTTAAGTATAAGATAACTTAACGGAACACCACACTTTGTACACCCATCAATCCACTCATGCAATAGACTTTCCATTTTATCCATTACTGGATGCCAACTAAACGAGACCACTTTGCTACTAGCAAAACCAATAGTAACTTCGGCAGCTTTCAAGATTCTTTCTCTCTGCGTGTAAATAGTACGAATGGTGGACACAGGCACGTTCAACGCACACACAATGTCTTTATTTCGTTCACCACTATCGAAACGCTTTTAATTATGTCCAGTTTTACGCTAAGCTTAACACCCTTACGAGCTCTCTTAGGCTTTTCTGATACCTTAGTACACATCTTGCTAGCGGATGCACAAAATAAATCGAGATAAAGCACAGATGCTCACAGACACAGTTCATAGTTTTAAGCATTTATTGGCAATGTTAGGTTTAAAATGATTGTTCACTATTCAGCAAGCCGCTCAGAGCGCCAATCTAATTTTAGTAATAAAACGAATGAAAAATGTACTGAAATGCTTTCTGATCTGGTTCGAGATTTTAAGTTGCCACCGGAAAACAAATTCCCAAAGCATGGTTGTTGTAGAACACTGGAAAATTGATATTATGTTCATATTTTTCAGCGTTTTGGGTTAGTTACCAAATCGTGTAAAACTGTTTAGCGTGGCAACTAGTGATAGAACTACAAAAAATGCATGTACATCTCGTCTAACTGCTGAATAGGATAGAAACATGTTTCAACAATTAACTGATAGATTTAGTGACGAGGACAAGAGTGAAAACGGTGTGCACATTGATTGAAATTGTGATTTTGATAGAGATGGGGCGCAAGCAGTTATAATTGTGAAAATATTGCAAGTCCTCGGCCATCGGAGAGCCGTTAAATAGCAACAACCTCTATTATAGTTACAACCGGTGTTTATTGTAATAGTACATTCGTCTATCTTTAAAATGACGTGTAATTCATAAAAATCTGTAAACAATTACGAAAACTACAGCTTACTTTGTGCAAACACCTACAGGATGAAAATGGGAACACAATTTTATTCGGCCACAGTGTGTTTTTCAATTCGGTAGTTAATGTGTTAATCAAACATTGTTGACCATTCAGTTTTAAGATTCAAATCTTTCATTGTTATATCATATATTTTTATTGTTATTGTTGATCAGAATCGATGTCATTGCACTCTGGGCAAACCCATAGGTGCTCAGCAAATGTTGAAGGGTATGAATGCTAATAGTTCCTGTTGCTCGCAGGTTATATACACGCTGGATGAATTCTCTGATACGTCCTTCCCTACGGGTCTTACATTTGATGCCAAAGTCCAGCAGTCTTAGCCATGATGATTCATCACTTACAGTGTCATTCTCAAACAGGCAATCATTAATTGTCCTCTTATCCAGGTCCAGTGCACATTCTATGGGTGCTCTTGAAGCTAGTCTTTCATCTCGTTCATTGCCGCATACCCCTACATGACCAGGAAAGTAAATCCACACCAGTTCTTGAAGATTCTAGGCTTTTATGGAGTTTTCCACTCATGCCGGAGTCATCCATTTTGGACCTTCCAAAGCATAGATTGTGAGTCTGATACAATAACTACCCTTGTTAATGAAGTCTGAGACAGCCACCTTAAGGATGAATAGCTGCCTCTACCTCCATTCTCATGCAGGAGGTAGTTATTGTGTAAGCTCCTCTATGTTCAGTGATGACTGTCCTTTACTCTGGCAGAGAAGCCCCACCTTGATTTATTACCATGGATTTCAGACCCATCAAGACAATGGCATCATCATCATCCCCAGCGTGATCATATCAGCTGATCAATTTCCAGCTCTGCTGTCACATTGGCCCAAGTTCTGCATTCTCTATCAAGGCTGATGATGACTTGCTGGTAGTTCATCCAGCTCTCACCTGACTTACTCCAATCTTCTCCCTTGAATATGTTATCAGCTGTGATCACCTGTCTAATAGTTGACTCTGCCTGTACCATCAATGACATCCCCCTCTTTATTCTTGGTTCTTTGATGTCAGCTATGTTCCCATGCAGGGGATACTTTTTGTCTGTGGTTACTCACGTATAAGCTTTTACCTGGGCCAGGTAGTATGGCTTTTACCATAACGTTTTTAATATATGGCTTTTACCATCCATTTTTAAGTTCTAGTCAGTTACTTTGTTGTCATCAGTAATGACCATTTTGTCACCATCATAATTGTTAGCTTATAAATAATCATTTTGTCCCGCTTTTTGTTCAATAAAAACAATCCCATTCTCATGTAGTAGTCTATGATGTCTTTACCTTCACGTTTGTTGATTTAATTGTTATTGAGTTGTCTGGGGAGAGAGGGGAGAATTGATTCACGCTGCGATGTTTATTTTGTCATGGTTAAGATAATATGACAAATTAAGTGAAGCTAGAGAAGCCAATTTTGATTGGGTTGTGCAACTCATTCATTTGTAACAAATATACAGTATGAAGATCATGTGACATAAGTCAGGTTCCAGCAATAGGGTGTGTGTGAAACACCAACACTAATTCATGTTCAAAAATAAAAACAAAATAATAAATCTTGCAGATGTTAAAAAAAAATGAAACCAAAATGTGTCACTAATGTTGAAAGACCAGCCACTTTTTCCTTCACTTTACATTAGTTTCTGTCACAAATGGAGACAACAGTTTTGTGATTCACTAATTCACCCATTACCCTTCACTTTACATTAGTTTCTGTCACAAATGGAGACAACAGTTGTGATTCACAAATTCACCCATTACCCTTCACTTTGCATTAGTTTCTGTCACAAATTGAGACAACAGTTTTGTGATTCACTAATTCACCCATTACCCTTCACTTTACATTAGTTTCTGTCACAAATGGAGACAACAGTTTTGTGATTCACAAATTCACCCATTACCCTTCACTTTGCATTAGTTTCTGTCACAAATTGAGACAACAGTTTTGTGATTCACTAATTCACCCATTACCCTTCACTTTGCATTAGTTTCTGTCACAAATTGAGACAACAGTTTTGTGATTCACTAATTCACCCATTACCCTTCATTTTACATTAGTTTCTGTCACAAATTGAGACAACAGTTTTGTGATTCACTAATTCACCCATTACCCTTCACTTTGCATTAGTTTCTGTCACAAATTGAGACAACAGTTTTGTGATTCACTAATTCACCCATTACCCTTCATTTTACATTAGTTTCTGTCACAAATTGAGACAACAGTTTTGTGATTCACTAATTCACTCATTACCCTTCACTTTGCATTAGTTTCTGTCACAAATTGAGACAACAGTTTTGTGATTCACTAATTCACCCATTACCCTTCACTTTGCATTAGTTTCTGTCACAAATGGAGACAACAGTTTTGTGATTCACTAATTCACCCATTACCCTTCATTTTACATTAGTTTCTGTCACAAATTGAGACAACAGTTTTGTGATTCACTAATTCACCCATTACCCTTCACTTTGCATTAGTTTCTGTCACAAATTGAGACAACAGTTTTGTGATTCACTAATTCACCCATTACCCTTTGATTCCTAGTGGAGCATAGGCCTTCAGCAAATTTACTTCAAACCTCCATGTCCTATCCCTTCCGTTCTACTGGCCTTGTCTTACATTTGTGCATGAGAGTTTGGAGGACTATGTTGTGTTTTCCTCTTTGAATAGCAGATGTCCCTTGAGTTTTAGCTAGTGACACCTGCTTGCTTTCCTTGATGCTCCTGTTGAAAACTGTACGTACTGTTTTTAGGGTACAGGTCGGTAACCCAGAATCTGAATATCCAAAAAGCGAAATATTCCGAAAATCGGTCTTTTTCCAGCTGACTTTTGGGCGACGGGCTATTTTGGGTGGATGTTTGGGCTACTTTGGGAAAAATCCTAAAACCTAAAAAATCCGAAAAACGAAACATGCTCGTCCCTGCGCAGTTTGGATTCTGGGTTACCAGCCTGTATATATGTGAGTTTCCAAAACCTGCACTACACAACCATTGTGGCTACAGCTCTGTTTAGTTCAGTGTTACTGTTAGTGTGGACCAGGGTTGTTTTTTTTTTTTTAATAGTATTTTTCTGCTGTTCAAATAATTAGGTCATCTGCAACTAGCAATTTTGAGGTCTTTAAGATGGGACGGATGAGGGGGCGGGTCAGTTATATAATAAAGGTAAGGAGCATGCTTCTGCTTACAGCCCCACCCATTTGATGAGACAGGTCCACGTGACAGACTAACAAACAAACAGTTCAGGTCGTCTGGTCTCTCTATCCTTTAATCCACTCCTCAGGGACAGCTTTTGTTTCAGACGCTGGATTTTTTGATTTTCAAATGTCGCCCAAAAATTACATTTAAAAAATAACCCAAAGTCACCCAAAAATAGTCAGATCGCCCAAATTGCATTTAAAAAATAACCCAAATCCACCCAAAAATAGTCAGATCGCCCAAAAATTACATTTTAAAATAACCCAAATCCACCCAAAAATAGTCAGATCGCCCAAATTGCATTAAAAAATAACCCAAATCCACCCAAAAATAGTCAGATCGCCCAAATTGCATTACAAAAATAACCCAAAAATAGTTAGATCGCCCAAATTGTGATTGCCCAAAATAGCTTTCAATTTTCAGAATATTTCAGTTAAAAGGAAATAGATGAGTTTGTGTTGAGTTAAATTTTGTTAAGTGGTAGATATCCAAAATGTGTACATCATAAAAGAATGCATAATAAAGACTTATTTTGTTGTGGAACATTTTTATTAAATTCATTCATATAACCATAATAATGTAAACAGTATTCATCACCGTACACAGACAGGTGCACAACCATGAACACCTCATATTTTCCAGTACAATAATATCCACCATATACGTTTTGGGGAAGGACCAATAGCAAAAAGGTAATGAGCGTATAGAAATAAATAACTTTATAAATGTAATAATGCTACAGCTAATTTGGAAACCATATACAGAAAGCTGGTGTTAAACCACCATGAAAGAACAGCAAGTTGAGCAGAGAGGGGAGTTAAAGATAAGGGAAACGCTTTTTTTTAGCTTAGTATATTAATAATTTATAATAACTGAAATTAATACATTATAAATGATTAACAAGTACACTGTAACTGAAATAGTAGTACATTGTTATTAGTACATTAAAAAATTAGTCACACAAAAGAGTTACTTTGCTGACAATCAAAAGGACAAACACAAAAGAACAAACACAATGGACGTAATGCATAACTGAGTGGAATGTGCATCCAAGATATATGCATATGTTTTTTTTTTTAATTTATTAAATTTTTTTAAACAAATTTCATAATCACTAGATTCCCTATTTGAAAACAAAATAATTGACTTGACAAGTATTTCACAACAAACGTAATTATTTCACAATGAAAACAATACATAGTTTATTGTTGCACTGTTTGACAAAATGGAAAGTGTGCGACACAATGTAGGACATTCAAACCTGAATGTGCCATTTATGTACACTCGTCATAAAATGACATTTACAATGACACAAACAATGATATATATATATATACACACACACATGCAAGTCAGTGTTTACAATAATGACAGCAGAACGAGCAGATAACTCTTACGATGAAAATCTCACAACTCTCTTACAGCCATAACAGGCAACTGGCCCCACTAATATCCCATACACTCTTTGGTTTAGCTGTACAAGTAGGTCCTGCCATCAACTTCTGTCTAAGGTTTATACAACATCAATACGATCACACTCTGGGACAAAAATGTTCTAACATCACAGGTGCACACTATCACATCACATACAAACATGCACTATTTACTTCACAATCCGTTATTGTTTATAAATAATAACAGCACAAACCAATTAATAACTTAATATTTCATCATTTTCCATTTTGCTCCTTTTGCAGACACGTCTGCATCTGATCCCGATGTAGGAAGCCCACACACTAAGCTTTCACGTGCTCTTGCAGCAGTCACCAGTCAGCAGTCATTTCTGTTGCAATTTTTTTGCAGGATGAGGTTGCCTGCTTCATGCACAACCTCATATTGGTGACCTTGTGTGACGTGCCTGAGGGATCAGTAGTCATATTCTTTCTTTGTCCCATCAGAGATCCCCCCCCAGGACTGAACGAGGCTACTTAACTGATTCTGTACGGAATTATTTTTAGACCCCAAATGTTTGCATCTACATAAGTTACGTTTACCGAGATAAAATATCTAATTATAAGTAAAGTATAACTTATTATATATGAAATTAAAGGAAAATGAATGGGAATTATGGACATATGAATAGTTTTTACTAAATTTATAATTTAATAGTTTTGTTAGATTAAAAAGTACATACCCACAAAAAAAAATGATCTGAAATTATGAAATTTTTTTTCCCCACTTACCTAAGGCCTCCATCAGAAATTTTTGTCATGGTCACGTGATATTTAAATTTGAAAATTTGGTCATGTGATATTTTCATTTCAGATGTGACTAAACAATACAAAGGCTTATAGAAAACTACTTACACCTCAAATATTTAAAGAATGCAGTCATATGTATGCATGTCCTAAGGGTTAAAACATTATGACAATAGTTATAAAACACTACCAAACAGCACTACAAGGTGCACTATACTCAAATGTTCAGCTGTTTGGATTCAAGAAATCCTTGGGCAGTAAATTCTGTAAAGAGCATGAGGCTGGCAATCTTACTATGTAAAATAAATAGCTACAGAAACCATCTCAACAACAGACAGCACATGAACACTTTGTTGCTTGTTTCCTGCAGTGGTAACCCATGTTTCATATTGAGTGTACAGGGAAATGATGAAAATTCTTTAACTTGACTCTGACAGGTCACACCACTGATATCATTATTACTATTTGTTCATTGCCGTTAAGTCACGTGCATGCACTTATACAAACAGTCATTGCAGCGGCTACAAAACAAAAGCCAATATCAAATGTCACAGCCAAAATAAGTTTTGACTAATATTTTACAGTCCTAATGTAACAAATAAATATGAACAAAATATTATCAACATCAATGCTCACATGGGACTCAACTCTGCTCAACACCGACCTCGACAAGCTACGACAACCTAAATATTTCTGTGTCCACATTACAGCTTCTAGCAGTTTAAAAAAAATCACAAATTGCTTTCACAACACGTCTAAACATCAACAACTTTATGTTGGATTTGGCTATCACATGATTAGGCTCCATCTTCTATTTATGACCTGACCACTGAACTCAATATCTCAATATCTGACCTGACCACTGAAGTCAATGTGTCACCCCTGTTTGTCTGCCGTGCTACACAACAAATCTTTGATCTAGTACGCAATAAAATAGGCACAAGAAAGTGCATCCATTTCGTGAATGGCAATGATCAAAATATCACTGAAATTTCAGAATGTCACAGTATCATCAACCAGACAAAAGGTAATACAAGGAACATGATGATATCAGGACATTACAATGCTGCGCTGAAGCACAATCTGCCTTCTGCAAGCTCAATGTGATAAATGTTTTTAAGGAAAAAAAACTTGTTTTCTTTTAAAATCCTATATTTATAAACCCAATAAGATAAAATACTGGAGGACAAAAAACATACTTCCTATAAACCGAATGTTAGAAAACTGCTGACATCCCGGCATTACTTCTGAATAAATACTGGGTGTCAGGAAAAATTTATTGAATTTGTTTTTAATTGATTATTTTCCTTTTAATTTGACATTAATATTGATTCATACACAGAGAAACATGGTACTTTGTGTGCAAAGGTGCCTGCATGTTAAAGGGAATCGTGAGCATATTCTTTAAAAATAAATGTGTTCTATGATTCTTGACTTTTCAAACACCCAGTACCATGGGGCAAAATACTATACTTACTATATTAAAATTTAATAATGTTCATACTGTTTTATCTACCAGCCTGCAAACTTTTTTTTCTCTGCTAATAAGTAATTATTATCCCTGTTTCCAAGAGTAACCATTTTATGCACTATGTATGATCCCACTATCTTCAGCCATTTTCCCCCTTAGAAAATACAGCCTCAGGTTTGGAAGTTATCCTCAACTGCCTGCCATACTGTTTCCTCCTCTGCCATTTTGTTGGCACTGTCTTCTGCTGATATTCTGTAACGAATGTGCCGAGGCTGTAGTTTCAGTACTAGATGCAATAACATCACTAAGGATGTGGAATGTTAAACTCATCTTAAACACCATATCCTGGTGGGGTATGTTATTACTATCTATTCTTGACTTCCATTTCCAAATTTGCGGAGACTTTATTCATTCTAGTAGTTTTATATATAGCCACCACAGACTGTGGACATAAGGATGGATGCACACAATTTTTGATTACAATAACTATAGTAACTTTCTCATTTTGTGATTAATAAAAGAAACGTGTATTCATTTCAAAATGAAATCCTTGAATATATGTGAATCATGTAAAGAAAAGAAATTAATAAATATAAATCCTTAAGATCATGCACAGCTGAACCACAATTGTTATACACAATGACAGTTTTATACCCCACATTAAAATATTAAACGCTGACTTGTAAGAAACTAGCTGTAGTCTGCTCAGTTGACACAACATCAAAAGTGAAATGGTTTGAGTCTGGTAATCAACTCAGGCAGAGCTTACCCTGAACAAAACCAATGTAAGATGAAGGGGTAGGTCTGTGATGCTACTGATATAAGAAATGTGTAGATCTCAGCAGAAGATGTCGATGACACCCCTATAATAAAAGTATGAGGGTGATGTGATGCACAGTACTGCTCAAGCAAGGTTATGTCGACCTGGCTCACAAATGGTCATCAGAACCAAAGGCATGGGGAGAGATAACATACCTGGACATTCTAGGCCGTGGCAGCCCAAGGTCATGAAAGATAATCTGGGGAAAGACCATGAAACAAACAACTTTATTTTGATATTTCAACTCATCAAATCAAGATCATTCTTTTCAATGACATTTTAAATAAACAAGTTCATTCACTCATCAACCTTCAGCTCCCCATGGAGCATAAGCCTTTAATTCACTTATACCAAGTCTTCCTGTCACATGACATCAGGTCAAGGTCTTTCTATGTCTTCTTTCTTTTCATGTCTGTCTCCAGTTCTCTTCTCCATGTGCTCTTTGGTCTTCCTCTACCTGTCTTCCCCTACCTGTCTTCCTCTACCTGTCTTCCTCTACCTGTCTTCCTCTACCTGTCTTACCCTGAGGGTTCCAGAACAAGAACTGTGTAATAATGCTATCAGCCAAATTTCTTAATGTGTGTCCTATCCACCACCAGCATCTTCTTCTCATCTCTCATTCCACTGGCACTTGTCTAGTTCTTGTCATCAGTTCCACATTAGTGATCTTGTCATACCACTCAAATCCTTCAGTTCTACACAAACATCCATCAAGTCCAACATCAAAGTCAGAATCTTCAATTCAAATATCTATTGTTTGGATCTGAAACATGGAGAAAAAAAAACTAAAAAAGAAATAATAGTTTGAAAACTGTATAGGAATATTTCATCTTGAAAGATATCTTCTGCGGACAACCGGCAGATGGCAAAAGAACAGTTGGGCGACCGCAGCTGAGGTTCCAAGATGTGTGCAAGAGAGATGTAGGCACTGAACATAAATCCAGCAATCTGGGAGGATGAAGTAGCCGATGCACCAAGTGGTGATGTTTCCTACGGAACCACCTCAGATTGTGCGACAAGAAGCTCTCACGGCAAGCAGAAGAGAGGAGAAAACGTAGAAAGAAACACCAGGAAAATAAGCAGCTGAGGGCTGTCACCTCAGGGGCACATCGTATAGTCAGTTATGACTGAAGGGGGCTATCCACCACTACACATACACACCCCATAATTAAGTTAGACTGAAAGAAAGCGAGTGACACAGAGAAAGCAAGTGACACTGAGAGAAAGCGAGTGATACTGAGAGAAAGTGAGTGTCATTGAGAAAACACAAGTGATACTGAGAGAAAGTGAGTGATACTGAGAGAAGCAAGTGCCAATGAGAGAAAGCGAGTGACACTGAGAGAAAGTGAGTGTCACGGAGAGAAAGTGAGTGACTCTGAGAGAAAGCGAGTGACACAGAGAAAGTGAGTGACACTGAGAGGCAGAGACAGGCATGAACACAGTGATTCAAAAATCTCTCCCTGTTTTTTTTAATTTTTGACATCTTCACTCCTATCAACCCAAACACAAATAGTAGTACGTCTTACTAAGTGAAAGGACAAGGAAAAACCTATGTTGCGGCCACAAGCTTCGTCAGGGACAGACAAACAAAAGACAGAAAGGAAAGAAAGTAAGAATTAAGTGGAGAACATGAAACTATAGAAATAAGAGAAAAATACTCCCTGATAGTGTCACATATTTGTGATTGTTTTTTCCATTTTACCCCAGTCTTACGGCAGTTCTCCTCATATACTCATATGAAACAAACCCCAACGTAATAAGAATTAATCTGTTATTACATAAAATACTATATCATACTAACATTACAGCGGAACATAAGATCTAGTTTGTTCAACAAATGACGTCATAGAGCAGGCAGCCATTTTTGTTTGTAATCTCAGTTTATTGACCATATTCAACTTTATTTTGTTTCTAGAAATAACCAACTACAACAAATATACAACTTAATGGCAGTGTTTCCTCTTTGTGTTCACATTTGTTTCATGTACGAGTATATCCAACAGATACACCTGAGGATATACAAATGTTAAAATATGGAGTGACTATTCACACACTATGTAGATAGGTAAGTCGGCTGTAGGCACGCAAGTTGTAGAAAGGTGTGCTGTAGGTAGGTGGGTAGATAATGGTAGATCACCTGACTGAAATATGTGATAATGACATGGTTGATAATTGGATTTTATAAATGGATTATGTCACGACAAATTGTGACATCATGAGTGGCTCATGACACTAACAGCAGGTCATAACAATATCAATGGATGATGACACTGAATGGATCATGTCACATTGAATCATGGCACAAAATGGCTCCTGACACAATAAACAGCTCATGCGACTGAAGGGATCATGGCGCTATGAACAGCTCATGACACTATGAATGGCTCATGACACTATGAACAGCTCATGACACAATTAACAGCTCATGACACTATGAATGGCTCATGACACTATGAATGGTTCATGACACTATAAATGGCTCATGGCACTATAAATGGCTCAAACTATGAATAGCTCATGGCAATATGAATGGCTCGATACTATGAATGGCTCATGATACTATAAATGGCTCATGACACTACGAATGGCTCACTACACTATGAATGGCTAACAAGACTATAAATGGCTCACAAGACGATAAATGGCTCATGACACTATGAACGGCTCACGACACTATGAAGGCACACGACACAATGAACGGCACACGGCACTACAAACGGCACACGACACTGTGAACGGCTCATGACACTACGAATGGCACATGACCCTATGAATGGCACACGACACTATGAATGGCTCATGGCACTGTATCATGGGAAGAGATCAATTAAAAAAGTGATGAAGAACACCAACAGTCAAGATTTATGGTCAGAAGGCATTAGCGCCTCATGACATGGAACTTAATGATAATGTTTATTATGAATGAGTCATGCCACACCTTCGTCACCATCACCAAAAACAGGAAGGAAGGAAACACAACAAGACAGACACTAATAAGAAGTATTTATGAGATTTGTGCTGTATGTTGACATACCTGTCAACCTGTACGAATTTTTCGTACAATGTATGTATTTTTTATACTTTTAGCAGTGTATGGCCGTACAGACTCGTGGTACGGATTTTTCCCCCCTCCAAAAAAAAAAAAAAAATCGAAATTACATTTTGTTATTTATTAACAAAAAATTCTACAAATATTTTCCAACCCAAGTTTTTTAAAATTTTAAATCAGAAAATATTTTCTAGCCTAGGTTTTTTTAAAACCAGTTTTTTTTATTTTTTTTTTATTAAGGGATTCTCGGCGTCTGTTTTTAAACTGAGGTCTCTCCCATCAACCAATCAAATCCTTTTATACTCAACAATTCGGCAAAAACTTTGAATTCGGCCTCAAACACTTTTGGTTTTCAGCGTGACATGACGTATTTTTAAAGTTACCTGTTATCAGCCACGCTTGCCAAGACACTTTGACGCCATTTTGTTTAAAAAAGCTAAGTACTTATAACTTGGTTAAATATTGCTGTTGTTTAGCTTTGTTGCAATTTAATCGCTGTCTTAATCTTTCCAGTTATATCTTGCCCTTCCGTATATTTCCGATAAATTAATGTCATAATATTCTGTGTAGGCCCTACATAACTAGGAAAAACAAAGTTTGTTTGCGTTGAGTGGGCCTACGTTAGGCCTACTATTTTTTAATAAAGTGGCGGTCTATTATCACTGGTCTAGGCTACCAACTTTTAAAATAATAATTTTGTAAATTTTTGGTAGTACGTTTTTTCTTCATAGATTTGATATTCTGTTCATCTTCTTCTTCGATCCTTAACCACCGACCGTCAAAGCAGTCAGTGGCCATCACGCCTAGTGGCGTCTTGTAGGGCAACAACAAATTGATTCCACTTTGCACGGTCGGTGGCCATCCTTCGTACAGTGCCCCAACTCTGGTTCATTCTTTGCATCTCAGCCTCCACAGTCCTCCGCCAAGTTGTTTTTGGTCGGCCTCTCTTTCGCTTTCCTTCAGGGGTCCAAAGCATAGCTGTTCTTGTGATGGCCTCGGGGTCTCTTCTGAGGACATGACCAACCCAGCTCCAGCGTCTGCCAGCTATGATGGTATGCATGTCCTCTTGCTTGCTACGAGTAAGCAGATCTTGGTTGGTGATGGTATTCGGCCAAAAGATTCGGTGAATTTTTCTTAGGCATGTTGTGTGAAAAGAGGACAATTTTGACATTTCTTTCTCTGTGACTCTCCAGCATTCCACACCATAGAGAAGCACAGAAAGCACGCAACTCTGGTATAATCTTAATTTTGTGCTTGTGCTGTATTGGGAGGACTTCCAGATGTTATTTAGGCTAAAGAAGGCTGTTCTTGCCTTATTCATTCTGATGTTGATGTCTTTGCCTGCCCCACCATCTGGTGTTACTATGCTTCCTAGGTATGTGAAGGTATCTGTCTGTACCAGTTGCTGATTCCTTACTGATATGGGCTCAGGGTTGCTCACATTGAGCGTCATGACCTCAGACTTCTTTAAATTGATGTTCAAGCCCACCTGCTGGCTAAATTTATTAAGTCTATCCGTTTTTTCCTGGATGTGTTGATGTGAATGTGCCAGCAGTGCAATGTCATCTGCATATTCCAGATCTTCCAATGTTGAAAATGTAGTCCATCTTATTCCTCTTGGACTGCCCTCTGTTGTCTGGCGCATCACCCAGTCTATGACTGTTAAAAATAGAGTGGTTGATAAGGGGCATCCCTGTCGTACTCCTGTCTTCACCTCGAAGGTTAGGTTGCTCTGCCCAACACTACACGTAAAGTTGGCATAGAGGCTTTTTAATTGACACTATGCAGCTTGGAATTCCATAAGCCCTCAGTATTTTCCATAGACTGTCCCTATGTATGCTGTCAAAAGCCTTTTCAAAATCAACAAAATTTATGTAAAGCTGTCTTTGCCATTCTGAGCACTGCTCTATAATGTTCCTGAGAGTGAATATATAGTCTACACATCTTCTGTTCTTTCTAAATCATGCTTGTTCTTTCCTCAGTTTGTAGTCTACTGCCTTTGAAATTCTCTGTATAATTATCCTGCCTAGTATTTTGCTGGGAACTGAGAGAAGAGTGATTCCTCTCCAATTATTGCAGTCTGAAAGATCTCCCTTCTTGGGCAATTTGACAATTATTCCTTTGTTCCACTCTGATGGTGTTGTCCCCGTTTTCCACACTTGTGCAAATAGTGGTTCTAATAGTTCTGCTGCTAGCTCAGGGTCTGTCTTAAATAGCTCTGCATTTAAGTTATCATGGCCCGGAGCTTTACCGTTCTTTAACCCTTTGATTGCTGTGATGATATGTCACTTATCGGTGCAGAATTGAGAGAGATGGCTGAGCATCACAATCCCCCCTGTGTTGCAGCATGATGAGAACCCAGCATTGCACACTGAGCTTGGGGGGATCACTTGGGCACCAGACTTAATACTGGCTCTTGACTGGATGGCCGCATGCAGGAGATTTCTACAATGGAGGGTTGGCAGGTGGTGGGTATCTGGAAGTGGCTCTGTGCAGGACGTGAGGATTCCTTGGGAGAGCCCAAAACCAGAGCACAGCATTGTGCAAGCTCTGCATAGTTGGAGAGCCCCCTGGATGACGGGGAATGCACAGTGTGCTACCCCACCTATCCCCAACTGCTAACTTAGAACCAGAAGTGGGGTCCTCTGTATGCGTGCCAGGCCAGGATAAAACGCCTGGGAAAGAGACTGGAGCTCAGAACTCCCTAACTCAAAGTTGCAGGATGGCAGAAAAGCCACGGGAAAGACAGGGCTATTTTGAAGATAACGCAACCATATTTTCACCATACGAGCTCGGACGCCGCCTCGGTAAACAAGGTCCGCGCAGAGCAGTGACACCCCCAGGCTGCTTGCGAATAGTCTACTACTGGGAACATAAACAGATTAGGGATGAGCCCACTCTCCCGTTGAGCAGGTGCTAAAGTCGTAGATACTGGGCCAGAAGGCGCACCGGAAACCACAGTATCATGCAACTCGCTTTTTTTTTTTTTTCTATGGAGAGTACACCGTCAAATAAATCTCGTTCTGGTGCTCGCCCTGTGGAGCTCCACCAGGCAGGTGCAGTGCCGGGCTCTGAGCCTCGACAGAGCCCACCCTCAGCTACTGGAGGACCCTCTAGACCGTCTTGTGGAGTCAGCAGACGGCGGAGGAGAACTACTGACCAAAACAAAACAGAAAAAGAGAAACCCAGAGTGCCACTTGTCATAATGCACTGGAATGCAGAGGGAGTGAACAGCAAGCAGGCTGGATACAGCAAAAAGACAGAGCTGGAAAACATCTTGTATGAGAAGCAAGTCAGTGTTTGCTGTATCCAAGAGACTCACTTGAAAGCAGATCAAACCTTTAAAATAAGGGGATATCAATGCTTCAGATCCGACAGAAAAGATAGACGAAAAGGAGGAGTACTTACTCTTGTAAGGAATAACATTCCTGCACACGAAAGGAAAACCTTCATGGATGGAGCAGAATATCAGCTGCTGCAGATAAAGGTAGACAAGATGGAAATAGAACTCCTGAACTATTACTGTCCGAACAACAAACCTCTGAGTCTCAGCTCTATACAGGTACCAGCCACCAACTTTATAGCAGTTGGAGACTTTAATAGCCACTCCCAGAGCTGGGGCTATAACCATCTGGATCACAGAGGTGAAGAGGTTGAAACTTGGCAAGATGATCACTCCCTAATCCTAGTCAATAATGCCACAGATACTCCTACCTTCTACTCCAGAGGATGGCACACAACTTCAACACCAGATCTTGCCTTCTCCACACCAGATATAGCTGGATCTATTAGTAGAGAAGTAGGAGATCAACTAGGGGGAAGCGACCATCGCCCAATCTTTCTTACTGTCCAGAGTGCAACTCTCAGTACAGGCCCAGCCATTACAAGATGGAACTACAAAAAAGCCAACTGGGGTTTATTCAGGCATCAGGTGAACACGCTGCTGTCTACCCTCAAGGTACAGAACCGAGATATTAATGAAGTGGTAAAAGACTTCAACAGATGCATACTACAAGCTGCAAAAGAAACCATTCCCAAAGGATGCCGGCGTAACTACATACCATACTGGTCCAGCACACTCCAAGAACGTCAGGAAGCTATGGACAAGGCTAGAAAGAACGCAGAGTCTCAGCCTTCACTTGAAACTCACAACAAATGGAAAAAGGCTGTAGCAGAGTTTCAGAGAACAAAGCTAGAAGAAAAACGGAAAAGCTGGAGAACTAAAACGGCATCGCTGAACCTTGAGAAAGACGGCAGGAAACTTTGGAGATTAGTCAAGTCTCTAAATGAAGAGTGTTCCTCACCAAGGCAGACTATCACATTGGATGAAGGTGGCAAACTTTTCAGAGGAAAACAAGCTGCAGACTTGTTTGCTAGAAGATACAGTTCAGAAAGCAACTTACCCATTAACATAGACCATCAGAGAGAGATAAGAAAAGAAATACTGGCAACCATGGGACAGACAGATACTCCTGCCCCAATGAGGGAACCCATCACACTAGGAGAACTACAGAAGGCTATTTCCAAGCTTAAGTTTCAAAAGTCACCCGGCCCAGACAAAATCAGCAACGAAATGCTAGTAAATCTGAGCTCAGCAGCAAAGACAAAACTGCTTGAGATATTCAACCACAGCTGGTTGAAAGGAACGGTACCCCAAGTATGGAGAGAAGCCATCACAATACCCATACTAAAGAAAGGGAAATGTAAGACCGAGGCTGCAAGTTACCGGCCAATCAGTCTCACAAGCTGTGTTGGGAAGACTATGGAGCGAATAGTCAACCACAGATTGAAATGGTATTTAGAGTCTGAGCAGATCCTGGTGCCGGAACAAGCTGGATTTAGAGAATGCTACAGTATAGAAGACCAAGTTACTTACTTGTCTCAAGCAATAGAAGATGCCTTTCAGGAGAAGAAAAAGGTCCTAACGATCTGGGTCGACTTCAAGCAGGCCTTTGACAGGGTGTGGAAAGATGGCCTCATTGCAAAACTTGGGAGAGGTGGAATCCAAGGCAACATGATGAAATGGATCCAGTCATACTTGCATAACAGGAGAACTAGAGTCACTCTTGACGGTCTGCAGAGCAGAAAAGTGTTGCTCCATCAGGGGGTACCTCAAGGAGGAGTAATTTCCCCTACACTCTTCCTTGTTTACATCAATGACCTGGTGAAAGATCTCCCTGCAGGAGTGAAAGCTGCCTTATATGCAGATGACCTAGTACTCTGGTGCGCTGATGAAAATGTCACCACAGCAAATTATAGAATGCAGCGGGCAGCAGACATGCTAGTGTCATGGGCAGAGAAATGGCTTATCACAATAAACACAGACAAAACCTCCACAACACTGTTCTCCCTCGCCCCCAAGGACAAATCAGCTAACATACACCTAGGGACAACCGTTATCAAGGAAGAAAGCTACCCCACCTATCTTGGGGTGACATTTGACCAAAGGCTTACATGGAATAAGCATATTGAAAATGCAGAAGGAAAGGCCCGAAGACGACTAGGCATACTCAGAAAATTGGCAGGTACCAACTGGGGAGCAAATGAACGAAATCTAAAGAAGATTTATAGTGGAGTAATAAGACCACACTTAGAGTTTAGCTCAGCAGCATGGTCATCAGCTGCTAACTCACACCTGCAGTCCTTGGACAAGGTGCAAAATCAAGCTCTCAGGCTCATTACAGGAGCCATGAAAAACTACACCAATAACAGAGATGCAGAAGGTTGCTGGATTACAGACATTGTCCCATAGAAGAGACACAAAGACCATGATCCAGATGGAAAAGTACAACAGTATGCCAACGCACCCAATGAAGGCAAGACTAGATGATCTGGCATTGGGACGTCTAAAGCGTAGCAGCTTTGTGCATCGGGGAAAAAGACTTATAAGACAGCATCAAGAAGACCTATCTATGAAGACAACACCACTGAAGCCCACCCTATACCCTGTACCATGGGAGCAGGCCAGCAGTGCCCTCCAAATTAATACGTCGGTCAGTGGTCTCACAAGTGGATGTGAGTATAATGATCTGCAAAAACGAACTGCTACATTGAGTATGATCCAAGAAAGCTATCCCGATCAATCATGGATACATGCCTATACAGATGGATCAGCAACTAATGCTGTTAGGAATGGAGGTGCCGGTATCTTTATCTCATATCCTGACAACCACTATGAGACTAGGCACATTCCCACTGGTAAATTCTGTTCCAACTATACAGCTGAGGTTCAAGCTCTAGAGCAAGCTGCAAATATGATTTATAACACCAACTCTGACTGCCACCAGGTAGTCATCCTCACAGATGCACTGTCTGTCCTGCAAGCTCTCAAGGGTGGTAAACTCCCGCATCTGAGAAATGAACTAAACAAGGTAGCTGCCAAAAAGAGAACCATACTTCAGTGGGTACCATCTCATTGTGGTGTACCCGGAAATGAAAAGGCAGATAAACTTGCAAAAAAGGGAGGAGAATGTGAACAAGAAGATAATGAAGTCACATACTTTGAGAAAAAGAGAGCTATCCAGACTATAAGAAGAGAACAGAACCAACCCAAAGACGACTATCACACTCTCGACCGGCAGGGACAGATAACTATTTTTCGACTCAGGACAGGGCATAACAAACTGAATAAACACATGCACAAGTTACGATTGTCTGCTTCACCACTGTGCACATGTGGATTAAACGAACAAACTGCTGAGCATGTTCTACAGGACTGTCCTCTGTATGACCAGTTAAGAAAGATATACTGGCCCAATGACTCAACACTAAATTCAAAGCTATATGGAGTTAAAGAGGAACTTCAAACAACAGTCAAATTCATCATGAGAACTCGTCTGACGGTGTAATCATCAAAGATGCGATCGCAAGAAGAAGAAGAAGAAGCTGTGATGATTTTTTTTTTCGTAGAATGTCTGTATTTACATCTAGATCGTTTTCAGCCTCAGGAACATTCAATTGTGTCTTTGGTATTTCCTTGTTCAGAGTTTCTCTGAAGTGCTCTGCCCATCTTGTTTCCTGTCCCTCTGCTGTCTTAATGAGATTTCCTTGCTTATCTCTTACTAATGTAATATTGTTTGCACCTTGTTTTCCGCTGATGAATTTAGTTATTTTGTATACTGTGCTTTGTTCATTTCTCAGTGCTGCCTCTTCTGCCTGTTTTGCAAGATCGTCTAGGAAATTCCTTTTGTTGGCTCGGGTTTGGCGTTTAACTTTCCTGTCCAGTTGTTACGGTATATGATATTAACGCCGTCTGCTAAAGGTTAGCGGACGTGCAAATGTAAAGGTTAAGACATTTAATATATTGCGATAGATGTTTCAATTATTGAACGCTCCATACACGATCGATTATGACGTGTCTAGCGTTGTTTGGGTCACAGTCGGTAAGTAGGAGATGCTACCCTTTGTTACTTGACCGCCAAGCTGAATAGCTGCGTTTTGTTAACCTTCCAATTCAATGGCATGATATAGCCATTTATATGTGCATTTATGATGGACCAGGGTCAGTCCTAGAACTCTACATGAGAGGAAACTTATGGAGGTTAGTGATTAACTAAATCCTTGGAAGGAGAAAGATAATCTTCTACTTTATACGAAGTAATTAGACTCACAGTCTCACTGTCGGCAGGTAGCCATTCTATCTGCGCGTGCATATAGCTGTGATGTTCTGACGACAATTACTGCATTGTATCCTTAAACGGACATTGACACGTAAAACAGCAGTCTACGCTATTGATTGATTGATGCATGTACCTCATGTGTGAATTGAACTGTTTATGTATGTGTGTAATCCATATTAAATTGTGAAGGACTCGAACCGGAGGCATTATTCGTTGAATCACGTTACACCATTCAACCTTCTGAATTATGTATTTTATATCAAGTTGCTGAGTTAATAAGATGAACAGTTGTTTACATCTTGATGCCAAGTTCAGGCATTACGACAAACCAAAGGTGAGGTTCACCCCATTCGCGTACGAATATTAGCACGATCAGAATTCAAGCAACACAACCAGTTGAATATGGTGTTCTGATCGCATTTAAAATTTGGTCTATATCATCAGTTCAATGTCTTTTCACTGCTTTTGGCATAAAATTGAATATGTTTCTTATATGTCGGCCCGCCAAATGCACTTTTGGTTGGTAAGGGGGTCCTTCAATTTGCTGATGTCAAACCTTTTCTGTAGTTACAGTTGGTCCAGCCCTTCTTAGTTTCACTTTCAGTTTTGAAACTACTAAATGGTGATCACTTCCCACATCTGCACCTCTTCTTACCTTCACATCTTGTAATGCATGTCTCCATCTACCGTTAACCATGATGTGGTCTATCTGGTTTCTGTCCCGACCATTTGGTGATTCCCATGTTAACTTGTGAATTTCCTTATGTGGAAAAAGTGTTCCTCCAATGACCAGGTTGTTAATGCTACAGAAACTTATTAGCTTATCCCCATTTTCGTTTGCTATTCCGCTGCCGTATTTCCCCATTGTTCTTTCATTATATGTATTGTGTGTACCAACTTTCGCATTGAGGTCTCCCATTACTATAACAAGATCATATCTAGGTGTGTCCTCCATTTCTTTCTGCAGTTGTTGATAGAATTCATCCTTGACCTCCTCATCGCTATCATTCGTTGGTGCGTAGCATTGTATTATTGTAGTGTTGGTGAATCTCCCTCTCAATCTCAATCGTATCAGTCTGTTGTTGATGGGTTTCCATTCCAGTAATGTCCTTTCTATCCCTTTCTGTAGAATAATGGCTACGTCTTCACTGTGCTGTCCATCCTCTCTGCCAGAGTAAAGTACTGTTTCTCCTGTTGCTGTTTTAACTTTTCCTGCCCGTCCATCTGCTCTCGCTTATCCCCAGGATGTGTAACCTATAGTTTCTCATTTCTGCCGTGACCTGTCTTAGTTTACCTGTCTCGTACATTGTCCTGACATTCCAAAATCCTATTCTTGTATCCTGTTTTGCGGTCAGGACATCCGTTTTCATGTCAGTGGCTTCCTTTTGGCTTTCACCACTGACAGTCATACGAGCCACAGACTCCGAATGTCCATCCCGCAGCAAAGTTTGTTCATTTGATGTTGTTTCCGTAACTTCATTATTTTTTTTTACATAGACAGGGGTGTCAGCCCTATGCTAAAACCCCCAACCTGGAGGACCAGGGTACCAGCTTTTGTCTGACCCCTACCCACACAGACCAGTCCAGCTTGGTTGAACCTACCAGGAGTAAAACTCCCACTGGCATAGCTCTGGGGATTGTCAGGGTACGCAAGCTGCCATACCGCTACAAGGTATAGGTACCATTGATGGCAGATTCTGTTCATAATTTGGTTAATTTTTTATTTTTTGCTGTTAGCTTTGCATCGTTGTATTTTATTTTTGTCGTTCTCTGAATCTTTCCAGTTATATTTTGACCATTTAAATATTTCCAATAAATTAATATCATAAAATTTTGTGTAGGTCCTACAAAAGTAGAAAAAAAAAGTTTATTTGCATTGAGTAGGCCTACCTACCTTATTCCAGCAGTCAAGATTCGCTGCTTTATTTTTTAATAAAGTGGCAATCTATTATCACTGATCTATGCTACCAACTCTTAAATAATTTTGTAAATTTTTGGTGCTACGTTTTTCTTCCTAGATTTGATATTCTGTTCATAATTTGGTAAATTTTTTTTTATTTTGCTGTTAGCTGTTTGATTTGCATTGTTTTATGTTTTTTTTTTTCTGTCGTTCTCTTAATCTTTCCAGTTATATTTTGATCATTTAAATATTTCCAATAAATTAATGTCATAATATTCTGTGTCTGCCCTACATAACTAGAAAAAAGTTTGTTTGCGTAAACTTCCCTGCTTTATTTTTCAATAAAAAAATCCACACAGACTGCAGGAGGTCCATGAATGCAGACACACTCATATCTTTGTTATAGTGTAATATTAACATTGATATATGCTGTGCAGACTTTAAGCCCACAAATGCAATTCTGCTAAGTGCTAAAAGTGCATGTGTTGATTATAATACAAAACACTGTACATCGAAAGAATAGTACCTCACGATCACTAAGTTTTTTAAATGTAAAGAACAGCATGAGACTATTAGCATGTTTTATATCACACTAATTCAAATGCTAATAGATTTGTATATGTCATTTCTCGTTTTAAAACTGTAATGTGTATAATTTATTAATATATGTTTTGCGTAAGGATTTTTTGCTGTTTGTAAGGATTTTTTGGGTCCGGCGTACAGGTTTTTGTCTCAGGCGGTTGACAGGTATGTGTTGATAAAGAACAAAATACATTTTTTAGCATTCCAAAAGTATCAAAACACAGAAGACGTACACCCACCTGTAAGATCCGACCTTCTGTTATTCTCTTCAAAAGCCCTAATAGGTGTGCCACCAAAATCTATAAGGTCTTCAAACTGTCCATCACCCTGGGTAGGCGGAATCTCCTCGTGTCTGTCAAACTCCTCTAACGTCTCGAAAGGGGTAAAAGATGCAGATTTAGTCACGCCCTCCTCCACAGAGTATAGGCTAATGCTGGGGTAGAAAACAATGAAATGTTGTAAGCACAGTGCTTTAACTTATATAGGCTAATGGTCGTCATCATCTTCAACACCCAATGGAATATATGCCTTCTACAAATTCATGCCAAATTCTGCTCTTTGCCATTCGATTAAGGTCTTTACAAGTATTTCATTTCCATCTCCTGTTCTCTTCTCCCTGTATTTTCTTGTTTCTTTCTACGAATCATGCCATAGGGACCCCAGAAAAAATGGCTACCTTGTAATACTATCTGCAGTTTCCCTCAGTGTGTGTCCTATCCATCACCAGCCTCTAGGCTAATGCTGGGGAACAAAATAACCACCGGCTTGAAGTCCACGTCTATATAGCCTTGATGACAGTCAATGTCTAATTAAGTTGCTCTATCATTTCTCTCCAATCTCTGTGGAATATAGAGCCGCAACCTAGTTCACCTGTCATTTTTGCAGCGCGTGTCCTACGTTCATTTTGTCTCGTGAATCTGCAGCTGTACTGGTTGTTACCTGGTTCTATTCCTCATCTCTTGTTTGTTATTATGTCTGACTCTTTTATACGACCAACATTTGTTGGTGAATGGAGTAGCGATTTTAGGCATAGGGCCTAGGGCCTCGCGCAAAAATGTACGCGTCAATACAACAGGAATTTATTTAAAAGAGTCCTCGAACGTTCACATTGTCTAAAAAGTAACGTAATACAAAGCTGGGGTGCAAGTAGCAGACCACGCGCTCACTATGACGACGTTGGAAGACTGGCAAGCGAGACGGTCTAAAGTTGTGTATTTATGGCAGGGGGAAGGGGCAGAAAAAGAAGGAAACTCCTCCTCCTCTCCCTCGTTCGTCCTGAAAAGGACGTTGTTTCCGTTGTGTCTGTTTACAGCGGAGCTGCGATCTCTGCGCCTTTCGGCCGGCACATCCGACTTCGGCACGGCATTTTTTGGGACCGGGTTTGCCTTCCCTCTTCGATCCCTACTCTCTCAGCCAGACTGCAGTGATGCAGCCTGTTTCCAGGACCACCACTTGGAGGTGGAGTAGGGTCTTGGTCAGCTCTGGTTCGCTGACCCTGACACAAGCAGTCAAGCTATGAGTCGCTGACTGCATTCTCTATTACTGCATCTTTGGGTCCCAGAAGGAAACTGAGCATTACCAGACGTAACCAGAAACAAGTTAATATGGCGGATATTGTATGAAAGTTTGTGACACGCGACGTTTTGTGGAAATAAAAAACTCATCAGCCATAAACTACAAACAAACGACATAGAGAAGGTAGACAACAACAACAACAATAACTAAAGTGCCATATCCTCGCAGCCAGAAATAGTGAGAGAAACAAGGATCACTATGTGCAAGTTGATAAGGCACTTGATGATGATGTTGCATTCTCCTTTTGTTTGATGATAAATTTTGCGCTGATCCCACAAAGAAAAAAAAAGTCTAGGCCTAAAGAAGAGGAGACTGAAAATTAAATTAAAAAAACAAAACCGAAGCCTGGAAAACAATAGTATCGGAAAAGTACGGAAAAAAAAGTTTAAAAAAACGGGGAGATGAACAGAGAAGTTTAAGAAACAGAAAGGGGTTATAAACAGAAAGGGAGAAGGTTAAAGAAACAGAGTGTGGAAATAACCAGAAATGGAGAAGTTTAAATAAAAAGAAAGGGGAAATAATAATAAAGCACCGAAATCTAAAAAAACCAGATATGAAATAAATGTATAATAACAAGCAACACCTTTCCACAAACACCAAGGCTCATTGAGCCACCCATGCCATGACAATAAGGCAGCATGACCTAGCAGTTTGGTTCACGTGATCACACTGCTAGCCCCACGGTAACTTTGCCACGATAAGCAATCGCTCTAAAAGTTTGTGCCAGATAAAAATGTGTGATAATATTGTAAACATTGTATCACTAAAATAGTCATGTGTTTGCGCTTTTCGGCACGTTTAATTTATGACGCTGACACTTTTTCACCTAGCTGACAGTTTATGACGCTGACACTGTTTCACTTCACAACGGGCTGATCACCCGTTTGCCAGTCACTTCGATTACGGAAACAACAGCAAATGGGTTGATTTGCCGTTGCCCTAAAGACTCCACTAGGCGTGATGGGAAACAATGGCAAAGAAAACCTATCTGCTGTTGCCTTAAGACGCCACTAGGCGTAATGGCCACTGACTGCTTTGACGGTCGGTGGCTAAGGACAGAAGAAGAAGAGACTGTTTCACTTAGCTGACAGTCTATGACACTGTTTCACTTAGCTGACAGTTTATGACACTGTTTCACTTAGCTGACAGTTTATGAAGCTAACACTGCTTCATTTGGCAGATGTTATAAAAAAAAATGTATTATCCTGAAGAAATCCTCAGACAACCACAAGAAATTCGTCAATTAATGAAATAAGTCGCAGACATTCAATGTCTTTAGCGTTGTCATAAAATTAACAAGTGATACAACGTAAAAATATCTCCAAAGGATAAAATGTAAGGATAAAAACATAACGCGTAAGCTGCTGATAGTACATGATCGCCCTGACCGCGGTTCATCACCCTCCATAAAAATTGACTTGTTAGACGGGAAATCAAAACGGTTACCATTTGGAGGGATGAGAACGGCGGATCAAAAGGAAAAAAAAAAATATGACTGAAAAAATTGCGTGAGACTAGCAAGGCTAAGGAGACGCACTTGGGGGGGGGGGGGGCCGGGAGGAAAAAAAGTCACGTTCCCCAAGTTGACATAAAGTAAGGAACTCGACAGAAGGGGCCCTGGATATGATACGCCACAGTCATTTATTGGACGCTTTTGCGATACCAAGCCTGTGATTTGAATTCAGCGGCTAAACGCAGATGCTTGAAATATTACAAAATTTAAAAAGTAACTTTTCTTAATATTAATGTTAGGAATATAAAAATTAGCTGGCCGGATGGCCCATTCTGAGCAGTGAAATAATATGTTTTTAATTTTACAGACGGATAGATAATAATGAAAATAATGACAAAAGACAGTGTTGTTCACAACAGCGAAAGACTGCATTGAATCTAACATATCACTATTTGCACAAAAACCGCGACCTTGAGACGCAGGTGTTCAAATCTAATTAGCATGGAAGAGAAGGGATATTGGTGGGAGCTGTGTCTAAAAATAACTTTTAACGACAAAATTTTGGAGGGGAGAGAAAGGTTGGTTCAAAAATCAAGTACGTTTTTGTAAAAAACGCAAGTAGAGACGGACAGACTAACAGATAAAAATCCATACTTGACTGAAGCATGACTGAAATGACTTTAGTGTAGGAAATTTGAATTTAAAAAAAAACCAAGGCATTGATTGGCCACAGACAATCATATTATCCGCGCTCAGACGAGCTTTTTTGCCATTCCTCAATAGTTGTCCAGTGATAGACACAGTAAATTTCAAGTGTGGTGATTTCCAAATGAAATAAATTGAAATAAGTTCAGGGACGCCATACTATAGCCAGCAGCTCAGCTGAGTTTTGCTAGCATTTCTGTGTTCTTTATTCATAATCTGAGCTGTGAGTTCGATCTTGACACTAAGGTGGTGTCAAATGCTGATTAATAATTGAAGTGAGGACCCGTGCAGGGTACATTTCGACAGAACATCTGTGTATTGCTCAAGCACGGAGAGGTGGGGCCATCATATTCCAGCACCAGAACAAATCTGGCAAAGTTAAGTAGGCTAGCTGGCCTGCTGAACTTACACCAACTTCATAAAACTAGCACCCAAGAGAATTTACTACTGAAGCATCCCATTTCCTTCCATCATTAATGGACAATGCTGTGTAGGCATAAACAGGGAGGGATGAAGCCACCCCAACAGCACATCCATTCATAGTTTTCCCAGGAAAATTAACATTACGAACAGTAATACTATAATTAATCTTGAAGATTGCATATGTAAACATCTTTCATTTAACATGCCATTTATTCATGCCATTCATTCATAAATTTCAAAATCTTTGCATAAGTTCTGGCCAAAATAAAACCTTGGTTCAGAACAAATAAATTTAAAAAAAGATTTTCTATTCTAAATTTAACCAGCTGAATTTAGTTCATTGTGTTATAAATTTTATTGATAGTATTATACTTAATTAATGTCTGTGGGTGTGTGTATATGTCCATACAACACATTGCATTCAGTACCCTAGATTTTAACGTAGCCACATTCATTAGTAAAAAAAAGATATGTGTGAGGTCATAAAGTGGTAGCACGAAAGGGCCTTCTGTATATTCACAGTTACAATTATCTCAGGAGCCTTCACAGCTGACCTCACGCATCACACTAGGTGATAACACCACCATACAATACCAAGAAAATCCACTACATATATTGGGGTCTTGTCCAGGGATAATTAGCATAAACAGTAATATAAGGATCTCCTGGTGGGAGAAATAAAATTAGGGGAACAAAATTGTAAAATTCCCTTAAAATTAAAAGTGTCCCTTTAAATTAAAAGGGCAATTAGAAGTTGGTGAATCTTCACAGCCAGTAATAATTAATTAGTTAACTGGTTAGTTGGAATTAGTTAGACTATAGTCATAAGAAGTACTTAGTGTATTTACTGGTTAGAGATTTATCTTGTATATTATTATATTGTCTAAAAAGTATGGCGGAGCTAGCAAAATTCCGATCAGCTGCTGTGCTGACCGCAAAGGAGATGGGAATGGATGGTCAGATTTTAATTCAATACGTAACGGCTGAATGTGATAAATATATTGAAAGGGAAGATAGAAAGGTAGCTGAAGAGAAGAGGTTACAAATTGAGGCGGATAGAGAAATTAAGAGGCTGCAGATTGAGGCAGAAGACAAACGACAGCAAAGGGAGGCAGAAGATAAAAAGGCCGAAAGGGAGGCAGAAGATAGAAGGTTGCAAAGGGAGCATGAATTACGACTAAGGGAGCTGGAATTACAAGGCCAGGCTCCTGAAAATGGTGCCAGCCCTTTTGCCTCAGATGCTACGCCCAGTCTGGGAGCCTCAAACTCAGCTATGGGGTTTCATTTAGACCATTTTGTTGAAAAAGACGATGACATAAAGGGGTACCTAGGACGTTTTGAGTTATTAGCTACTACATATGGGTTAGAGAGAGAGAGGTGGAGTTTAAAGTTATCACAAGGACTGAGAGGTACTTCTTATGAAGTCTTTGCTAAAATGAACAGGGAAGACCAAGACAATTATGACATGTTAAAGCAGGCTTTGTTATTAAGGTACGAGAAGAATGGTGAATTTTATCGTAAGAAATTTAGAAATGCCAAACTGTTGTCTGGGGAGACATACCACCAATTCTCTGCTAGACTGGAAACCTATTTGGAGAAATGGACTGCTCTGGGGAAGACCCAAGATCTTAAAGAAATGATCATGATTGAGCAATTGAGGGAGTCCATGGCTCCAGACATGAGAAAATTTCTCATGGAACAAGGTGCAGAGAAGTTGGGAGAGGTTTTAAATGTCGCTGAGAGGTATCAGGCAGCCCAGGCAGAGGTAAGTGGTGCTAAAAAGAAGCACATAGATAATTTTAAAGCTCCACAGCAATTTAATAAATTTGATAATAGAGAGCAGGGAAATAAAGGTAGGACAAACTTTGAGCGCCAAGAAATGACTATCGCGACAGAAACTCACAGTTCAATGACCAAAAGTTCAATGAAAGAAAACCGTTGAACCAAGGAAAAAGATGGTGTAAATGGTGCAAGAAGGATAACCATAACACCGAATTTTGTAGAAGGAAACCTTCAAACATTGCTGCAATGAAGTCGGGGACGCAAAGATTAAAGGTTAATCCTAATGGACAACAGGAACCTTATCACCCCCCAGTTTGTGAGGATGTTATTTGTAATGGGGCCACCATAAGGTGCCTTTATGATACAGGTTTGGATTATGATTCAGTTGTGAAGTCTAGCCTAGTGGACCCAAGTCAGTATACCACAGAAACAGTGGAAATACAAGGGGCGACCAAGGACATACCACTCATGACACTTCCCATCGCAAGGATAATGGTGAAAACTCGCTATGTGGAAGGAGAAATCAGAGCAGCAGTGATAGATGAACCAATCTACCCTCTGATATTTGGGTGTAGATACGTCTTCTTGGGGAATCCCGAGAAACCTGTGATCATGGCGACAGTGCAGACCAGGTCACAGAAGAAGGAGGAAGAAGGTGAACCTATAAATGCTCATCCAGAGGAGATGAGAAAGGCGCAGGCTGAGGATAGGACACTCAAGCCATGTTTTAAAAAATTGCCCAAATGCCACACACCTCCGAGCAAGGGGGAATATTTCATGAAGAACAAACTATTATACAGGAAGGCCGGAACTGGAACAAATGGTCACAACCAGCTGGTTCTTCCCACCTCATATAGAGATAAAGTGATGGAACTCGGGCATGCGATTCCCTTCAGTGGTCACATGGGGATCAGCGCCACAGGACAGCGTATAGCTTGTCATTACTTCTGGCCAGGGATAACGGAGGATATAAAAAGATATGTCAAATCCTGCCCTGAATGTCAAAGGGTAGCTCCAAAGCACTGGACTGCTCCTGCAACTCTAGGGGAAATGCCCATAGTGGGAACACCTTTTGAGAGGGTTGCAGTGGATATTGTGGGACCTCTCACTCGGACCAAGAGGAGGAACAGTTACATCCTTACTCTGGTGGACACTTGTTCTATGTGGGGAGAGGCGGTAGCCCTGCCATCAATTGATTCAAAACATGTAGCAGAGGCACTACTTACAATATTCACCCGATTAGGATTCCCGCATCAAATCTTGACGGATAATGGATCTCAGTTCAAAGGGAAACTAACGGAAGAAGTTTTTAAACTATTTCAAGCCAGACACTTTCATTGTAGTCCGTACCATCCACAAGGGAACGGCCAGGTAGAGAGGTTCAACGGGACTCTCATTTCTATCCTGAGAAAGCTGGCACACGAAAAACCGGATCTGTGGGATCAATTCCTGCCCGCCGCATTGTTTGCGTATCGGGAGGTACCACATAGTTCAACCGGGATGGCTCCCGCAACTCTGCTATTTGGGAGGCCAATAAAAGGTCCTTTAGAAGCTTTATTAAGGACCTGGACGGATGAGAAGGCGGAAGAACCTGTTACCTCATCTCAATATGTGAACGAACTGACCACTCGTTTGAAAGCTGGATGGAAACTGGCAAATGATAATTTGAAACAAGCCAGGAAGAAACATGCAGCATATTTTAATAGGAAGGCAAAGGACCGAGAACTAGCTGTGGGAGAGAAGGTGCTTCTTCTACTACCCGGTAGCCAGAATAAATTACAAATTGGTTGGCAAGGTCCATATACGGTTCTAGAGAAGGTGTCTAGAACAAACTATAAAATTGACAAAAAGGGGAAGGAAAAAGTTTATCATGTAAACTTATTAAAGAAGTATCTGGACAGACCACTCCAGGAAAGCACCCCCTTATTGACCTTGGCTATTGCAACCCAGATGCAAAAGGAACCACTCACCTCACATGAATACCCATTACATCCTTGTGAAACAGCAGCACAGGTAAAAGTCAGTAAGCACCTGACTAAAAACCAGAGGGAGAGAGTTCAACAGGTTCTGGAGGAACATACAGATGTATTAACAGATAAACCAGGCCATACAAATTTGCTACAGTATGACATGAAACTGGTAGACTCAAACCCAATCTCTATCAGAGCCAATCCTATCCCGTTCGCGAAGGAGAAGGCATTGAAGGAAGAAATAGATTATTTGTTGAAGGAGGGGATTATTTCGCACAGTGAATCATCTTTTAGTTCTAGTGTCGTTTTGTTGAGAAAACCGTCTGGGGAACACAGACTGTGCATAGATTACAGGAAAACTGAATGCTGTCACAGAAGGACAAGTGGATCCATTACCAGACACAAAACAGTTATTTGCCAGACTGAACAAGGCAAAATACTTTTCAAAGGTGGATCTTAGTAAAGGCTATTACCAGATCCCAGTGAAGCCTGAAGTGAGACCTTATTTGGCTTTTAGCACTTCGGATGGACATTATGAATTCAATATGCTACCATTCGGACTGAAAAATGCTCCGAGTGTATTTTCAAGGATGATGCGCAAATTGTTGGATCCCCTGAATAACCCATGTATCACGAATTTCATGGATGATATTCTCGTCGCCACAGAGACATTTGAAGAACACATTGAAGCTCTAGAAATGTTATTTAATAGACTTCAGGAGGCGAACTTAACTGCTAGGCCAACAAAATGTTGTATTGGATGCAAAGAGTTGGAATTCTTGGGACACACTGTATATCAGGGTAACATGACCCCTGATCCTAAGAACTTGGAAAAACTGCAGAGAGCACCTAGACCACAAACAAAAAAAGGACGTGCGATCATTCGTGTCGTTATGCGGATTTTATCAGAAATACATCAAAAATTTTAACGCTATTTGTGCTCCTCTGACTGATCTGACTCGCAAGGGACTTCCAGATAAAATTATTTGGACTGCACAATGTGAACTAGCGTTCCAAGAGTTAAAGGAAAAACTCACTAGCAGGCCTATTCTCAAACTGCCTGATTTGACACAGGACTTTGTCTTAAGAACCGATGCAAGTAATGTAGGACTCGGAGGGGCTTTGTTGCAAAGATCATCTTCACCTGATGGGGAACTGAAACCAGTCGCTTATGCAAGCCGCAAATTGAATAAGTCGGAACAAGGATACTCCACAAGCGAAAAAGAATGTTTAGCGTTAATCTGGGCAATAAAGAAGTTTCAAATCTATCTGTATGGTAGGACTTTTGTGGTGGAGACGGATCATTAGCCTCTCGTATTCTTATCTCAGGCTAAGCATGACGGTGTACTCTCCATAGAAAAAAAAAAAAAAAAAGCGAGTTGCGTGATACTGTGGTTTCCGGTGCGCCTTCTGGCCCAGTATCTATGACTTTAGCACCTGTTCAACAGGAGAGTGGGCTCATCCCTAATCTGTTTATGTTCCCAGTAGTAGACTATTCGCAAGCAGCCTGGGGGGTGTCACTGCTCTGCGCGGACCTTGTTTACCGAGGCGGCGTCCGAGCTCGTATGGTGAAAATATGGTTGCATTATCTTCAAAATAGCCCTGTCTTTCCTGCCATCCTGCAACTTTGAGTTAGGGAGTTCTGAGCTCCAGTCTCTTTCCCAGGCATTTTATCCTGGCCTGGCACGCATACAGAGGACCCCACTTCTGGTTCTAAGTTAGCAGTTGGGGACAGGTGGGGTAGCACACTGTGCATTCCCCGTCATCCAGGGGGCTCTCCAACTATGCAGAGCTTGCACAATGCTGTGCTCTGGTTCTGGGCTCACCCAAGGAATCCTCACGTCCTGCACAGAGCCACTTCCAGATACCCACCACCTGCCAACCCCCCATTGTAGAAATCTCCTGCATGCGGCCATCCAGTCAAGAGCCAGTATTAAGTCTGGTGCCCAAGTGATTCCCCCCAAGCTCAGTGTGCAATTCTGGGTTCTCATCATGCTGCAACACAGGGGGGATTGTGATGCTCAGCCATCTCTCTCAACTCTGCACCGATAAATGACATCGGGGACTTAACTGTGTCTCAGTACTGGGAGGCCCCGTTTCCGGGTACACCACACACAGCCAGTTGAGGCAACGGTCGCCGTGGGCGTGTCTTCAGTGGGGAAGTTGTGGAGTCTTCCTGTCCATGTTCTTGCACATCCTAACACTGCCCGCAAGACATCGGAGGTTTGGAGAGTGGCCTTCTCTGCTTTTTTGAGCCGGGGTGGGCTCCCCGGGCAAGTCTCGATGGGGATCGGGACGTGTCCACGCGCCAGTGGGCCCAGCATCGGCCGCATCTGTTGGAGGACTTGCTCTGCCAGGTTTGAGTTAGTAAATTCCAACTTTGTCATCTTCTTGGCATTGTGATGCTGGGGTGCCTGTGGATTTCCTAACGCCCCGGGTAGAAGCCAGAAGTGTACTGTGCCAGCTCTGGGGGAGATAAAGGGGGTGTTTCTGCGTCTCCTTGTGATACGTAGCCAAGGTAGGGCTCACAGTGCTCTTTCCCCGCCACCAAATTGCCTGCTGGTTACGCCGAGTTCTCCGAGGCTCTAGGCATGTGACCAAGAGTTGAAGGCAATAGGATCGTCACGTCCTGAGTCTCTGTGCCTGTACGATGGGTTCCGATCTTCAGGGAGCAGTCCACACTCGTTCCCACTCCCAAGACTTGTTCAGTATCCATCTGGCTCCTTCCCACCCACAGAGGGCGTGTACGGTGTAGTGCACCGGTTTTATTATCGAGGTTTGCTCCTCTAGATCCGTTGTGTTTAGCCTGAGGATTCGCACCCTCAGTTACCAGGACTACCTCGAGGAGGGTGTGGCTCTTCACCACGCACAACGATCTTGGGGTATGAGAGGTTTTGCTAGGCCAAGAGACTAACACCGCAATGGTCGCTCCTTTCATGAACAGAATTCACTAGGCCTAGGGTGAAGCAAGGGGGGAAACCCACTACCCACAACACCAGCACATCATACCCCCTGTCTGTAGACTTTGCCCCAGGCTAAGCATGAAAACGCAAGATTGCTGAGGTGGTCTTTATTGCTTCAACCTTATCAGTTTAGTATCCAATATATCCCAGGCAAATTGAATGTCGGTGCAGATTTCCTCAGTCGGCACCCCTGTGATCAAAATTAGAGTAATGGCAGACGGGAGGAGAGATTTTATCTATGTGTATCACTGGTTTTAGAACTTGCCGTAGGCATGTTTTCAAGTGGGGAGATGTGTCATAAAATTAACAAGTGATACAACGTAAAAATATCTCCAAAGGATAAAATGTAAGGATAAAAACATAACGCGTAAGCTGCTGATAGTACATGATCGCCCTGACCGCGGGTCATCACCCTCCATAAAAATTGACTTGTTAGACGGGAAATCAAAACGGTTACCATTTGGAGGGATGAGAACGGCGGATCAAAAGGAAAAAAAAAAAATATGACTGAAAAAATTGCGTGAGACTAGCAAGGCTAAGGAGACGCAATTGGGGGGGGGGGGGGGGGGAAAGGGAGGAGGAAAAAAGTCACGTTCCCCAAGTTGACATAAAGTAAGGAACTCGACAGAAGGGACCCTGGATATGATACGCCACAGTCATTTATTGGACGCTTTTGCGATACCAAGCCTTTGATTTGAATTCAGCGGCTAAACGCAGATGCTTGAAATATTACAAAATTTAAAAAAAAGTAACTTTTCTTAATATTAATGTTAGGAATATAAAAATTAGCTGGCCGGATGGCCCATTCTGAGCAGTGAGTGAAATAATATGTTTTTAATTTTACAGACGGATAGATAATAATGAAAATAATGACAAAAGACAGTGTTGTTCACATCAGCGAAAGACTGCATTGAATCTAACATATCACTATTTGCACACAAAAACCGCGACCTTGAGACGCAGGTGTTCAAATCTAATTAGCATGGAAGAGAAGGGATATTGGTGGGAGCTGTGTCTAAAAATAACTTTTAACGACAAAATTTTGGAGGGGAGAGAAAGGTTGGTTCAAAAATCAAGTACGTTTTTTGTAAAAACGCAAGTAGAGACGGACAGACTAACAGATAAAAATCCATACTTGACTGAAGCATGACTGAAATGACTTTAGTGTAGGAAATTTGAATTTAAAAAAAAACCAAGGCATTGATTGGCCACAGACAATCATATTATCCGCGCTCAGACGAGCTTTTTTGCCATTCCTCAATAGTTGTCCAGTGATAGACACAGTAAATTTCAAGTGTGGTGATTTCCAAATGAAATAAATTGAAATAAGTTCAGGGACGCCATACTATAGCCAGCAGCTCAGCTGAGTTTTGCTAGCATTTCTGTGTTCTTTATTCATAATCTGAGCTGTGAGTTCGATCTTGACACTAAGGTGGTGTCAAATGCTGATTAATAATTGAAGTGAGGACCCGTGCAGGGTACATTTCGACAGAACCTCTGTGTATTGCTCAAGCACGGAGAGGTGGGGCCATCATATTTCCAGCACCAGAACAAATCTGGCAAAGTTAAGTAGGCTAGCTGGCCTGCTGAACTTACACCAACTTCATAAAACTAGCACCCAAGAGAATTTACTACTGAAGCATCCCATTTCCTTCCATCATTAATGGACAATGCTGTGTAGGCATAAACAGGGAGGGATGAAGCCACCCCAACAGCACATCCATTCATAGTTTTCCCAGGAAAATTAACATTACGAACAGTAATACTATAATTAATCTTGAAGATTGCATATGTAAACATCTTTCATTTAACATGCCATTTATTCATGCCATTCATTCATAAATTTCAAAATCTTTGCATAAGTTCTGGCCAAAATAAAACCTTGGTTCAGAACAAATAAATTTAAAAAAAGATTTTCTATTCTAAATTTAACCAGCTGAATTTAGTTCATTGTGTTATAAATTTTATTGATAGTATTAGACTTAATTAATGTCTGTGGGTGTGTGTATATGTCCATACAACACATTGCATTCAGTACCCTAGATTTTAACGTAGCCACATTCATTAGTAAAAAAAAGATATGTGTGAGTGTTACGTGCAGTCTTTGATATCTTACAATATTATACATAGGTAATTTTTTAGTGCTTAAGGGAAAGTCATTATTGAGTTACTTCCCTTGAAAGTTGTGTCGGCTCTTTCGATCAAACTCCGCGGATAAATCCATTTTACTGCGATTTATTCGTTGTTTGGGTAATAATAGATTGTTCTTGCTTCAGAATATCTATGGCCTGAATTTATGTGTATTGTTTGTCTGAGTAGGACGAGTCTTCTTATATCTGTATATCTTTACATATCTAAGTCGAACTATATGTTCTGTTGTCTCTAGAGAGGTCGAAGGCTATTCGGCGGATGTGTCGCTAGAGTGTGGTGTGATTTGGCTTCGTCCTGATAGGGACTGTGTGTTTTCCATGTCGGCCTGTCGCCGGGGAAAAAGTGATCTCAGTATTTGTGGGGAAGGTGATAGTCGTCTAAACCTATCGTGTATGCTTTACCCCAGTGTTTAGTCGTATTGCCAAGGAATGGCAGTTTCATATTTCCTATACCAAGGTAATCAAAGATACTCTTATGAACTCTCGATCGAAGCCACCATTTTCGATAGTTACGATTTGAATGTCTAAGAGAATATATTTGACTCGATGAAAACGACTTCGATTCCTAGCAGCACTATATCCTGTAGATTGCAGTCAATTGTTCATGATCAAATCTACAGAGCAATGAAATGTTTTATGAATGACTAACTTTAGGACAGATTCATTATCTGTATCCAAACGTGAGTGACAGCTCACGAGTGAAGCCATCTTGGAACCAAAACATGTAGTGACTTTCAAGAAGAGAAAAGGGATGCCCGTATTATCGCTTGTTTAGTCCAGAGATCACTGCTACACATGAGAACCCGTTATTAGCGGTTCAATATTATTATATGGAAAAATATGTGCTGAACATTATGTTGAAGAATCGTCGCTAGACGAGATTAGGTTTAGAAGCCATCTGAAATATTGTTTATAAGCTGACGTGCTCAGTCAGTGAAGTCAGATGATATATGTATGGGCGATACTGAGTGCTTGGCTACTGACAGTCCATTATACACTTATTCTACATGAGTGCCCATGTAACATTGCAAGACCATTTATCCACTGTACTATGATGTATTATGGCAACCTGTGATTTGTCACTATCTGTGCTGTCGAGTGTGTACGTCCAATTAAACTTTAGAAAAGGTACACAGTCGTTGGTGTCGATGACTTCCAGCCATACATGAGTGTGAGAAAAGAACATTTTTTTGTCAACACCACGAACCTTTATCATCATTCGCACATTATACACTCAATCCATGTCTACACACCACTGCGTAGGTCAAGTTGACATTCCATACACTACAGTGGAGCAAACAACACCATAGAGATCTTATCAACTGATGATGATGATGATGTCTGCTTCCATCCACTTATATCTATCTTTTGGTGGATATCATTAACGGGAATAAAAATCCAACGTTATCAACCTTATCAACTGGTGGACCAGCTTTCTGGGTTTGACCTCGCAGAAGTTCAGAAGTCAACAGATTACCGATACCAGACCGTTTCCTGTGGCTGATACGACACACTTGCAGTATTGGTTTGCTCTTTGTCAACACTTCGTCACGTGACCTGTCAGGTGAATGCAGTATGTAGGTCAGCGTTGTTGACATTTTTTACATTAGACATTATAGAGTTTCACAGAACAGTTGGATCAATTCTTGTCAATGTTAACAGGAAGACAGTATGAGTGAACTAAGAAGTCCTATTTTCATCGATGGATCTTCTTGTTTTCCATATATGAACTTTAATATTTAAGGCCAGAATGTTTAATTGAATAAAGTGGCAGTTTGTTTGTTTTCATAAAAATAACTTTGCCATTACTGTAAGACTGAGCCTATTTTGCAACACATACTATCATACACATAATTTATATATATTTATGTTTACATGTTATTTGTTTGTATAGTATGTTAGTTTCTATGTCAGCGGGTTGTGTTTAAGGTTGGGCGGCGTCCTCACAACAGAATATCCCACGTCATAGAGGGTCCGTTGTGGGCGTTTTCTATAGGTGCAATTTTCTTGATTGAAAATTTGCTGCGACAACTGTTGCTTTTGTGTTAGCTGTGAAGTCTGTAATTATTGTTATTTTTGTAATATTTCTTTGTTCTTTAGTTTTGTTTTGATTTGTTTGTAATTTGTTGGTCTAACCTTTTCTATCTTTCAGTTCTATTCTCAATTTATATTCATATATTGTGACGTCATTTGTGTTGTTATTCTTTGCAGATTCAGTGATTATTTTCATTGATTTCCCTATTTGATTTATTTTGATTTCTGCAAACGTTCTTGTATTGTCAGTCCTATTTGTACTTTATGTATTCTGTTGGTTGACATATGTTTTATATAGGTATATTTCATAAGACACAATTGCCTGTGCACTGCACTTGGATTATGGTATAAACCAGTACCTGATTATTATTACTATTATACAAGACCTTATTAAAGGCTTGTGACCCACAGATATTGGGATAGTATACTGATTAATCAAGTCATTGAGAACTTGTGGTATTATTATTGATTCAGGTGATTAGTATTATTGTTAGACATCATGGCTACATTAGAATACTTCATTACACAAGGGAAAGCCCTTGATAAGACTGGTCAACAATTAGAACAATGGGCAGTTGCTCAATATGACAAAGCATTAGCTGCAGAAGAGAAAAGATTAGCTGCAGAAGAAAGAAAAGCTATGGCGGAAGAGAAAAGATTAGAAAGAGAAGCTGAGGCTGCTGCTGAACAAAAGAAATTGCAGATGCAGGTGGAGGAAAGGAGATTTGAAGCTGAACAAAAAAAAATTAGAAAGAGAAGCTGCAGCTGAACAAAAAAAATTAGAAAGAGAAGCTGCTGCGGAACAAAAAAGATTAGACAGTGAAGCTGAACAAAAAAAATTAGAAAGAGAGGCTGCTGCGGAACAAAAAAGATTAGACAGTGAAGCTGAACAAAAAAGATTAGACAGGGAAGCTGAACAAAAAAGATTAGACAGGGAGGCTGAACAAAAAAGATTAGATGCTGAAGAGAAAAAAGCAATAAGAGAACATGAATTTGAGTTAGAGAAATTGAGATTGACAAGTATGAGTAATGTTAATCAGGCATCTAGTGGTAATGGTAAACCTTCTACTTACAAGGTTAAGGTTCCACCGTTCAATCAGTCCAGTGACGATATTACATTCTGGCTGGATAGATTTGAACGTTCTTGTCGTACACATAATGTGGATAAATCACAATACGCTAATCAATTATCAGAAAACTTGAAAGGTGAATCTTTGACTAGATTATGCCTTGTAGGAGAAGCAGATAAGGATAATTATGATGTCATTAGGGCGGCTTTGATAAAAAAATATCAGCTAAGTGAGGAAGGCTATCGCCTTTTATTTAAAACGATGGTGCCTGAGACGGGTGTAGAATTCTCAGAATTCACTGCAAAGGCACGTCTCACAGTTGATCGTTGGATTGAGCTTTCCAAAACAGAAAAAAAACGTATGAAGGACTTATGGATTTGTTGCTCAGAGATAAGATTATGTCATGTGTGAACAAACCTTTCCTTGAATTTATACATGAGCGTAAACCCAAATCTCTAAAAGAAATGGAAGAATATTGTTCCCAATATGTCACTGCACACCCCGACGTGACTTTTGGCAACACTAAGATTAAGGAGAGTATGCCAGTTGCTTCAGCAACACCATACAATCCCAATTATTCACACAGATTTCAGGGACCTCAAAACAGATTTGATAAAAAAGGTAACCATAATAGTTATCAAAACCAAGGTAACCAATCATTTCAGGGTTCTTCTTCAAAGAACTGGAGACGAGCTGATAGCTCTCGACACAGGGGTGGTCATAATTATAGGAATTTCCGTAGAGGAAGTAATTATAGAAACTATCAGGGTTATCCGTCTTGGAGTCAACAAGATCATAATTACAGAGATACTCATTATAATGAATATGATAATGGTAACCAAGGGAACTATGACTCAAACCCAAATAGGGGTTACAATAGAGGTAACAATAACTACAGAGGTGATAATAACCGAGGTAGATCTCAATACAAAAGACATAAACCACATTTTCAGGCAAACTCTGCACAACAAGAGTCCAATGAAGCCTATAAACAGAGTAAAGATAATAATGATGCTAGTAATATGGCATGTGCCGCTTTTGATTTTGGGAGAGCATCTCAGTGCCCCCAATGCAAAACGCTATTTGAGCCAACCACAGTGTCTACTTTAAGCTGTGGCCATCCTCTTCCTGCTCTTCCAGCATCAGTCGCGCATGATGGAAGAGGTTCTCTTGTCTTACATAAGGGTTTAGTGAATAACAATCCAGTCTCTGTGCTATTTGATTCTGGATGCACCACAATTGGTGTTAGGCAGTCACTCGTAGATCCTCCCCGTGCCACTGGACAAGTAGTCAAATGTGTAACATTTGGCGGCACATTAGAGAAATACTCTACTGCTATCATTAGGATTGCTACTCCTTTCTTTACAGGAGATGTACACGCATGTCTTCTTCCGAATCCGATCGCTGACCTCATCATCGGTCGCATTCATGGAGTCAAAGAATGCACTCCGCAACAAATTTCCACGTGGGAAAGGCAAAACATGCAGATTGCTAACGCTGTAGTCACTAGAGCTCAGGCTCTTAATATGCCTCAAACTTCATCTATTGAAAATAATGAAGTGCATAACCAAGATAATCCCTTGGTAATTTCTCGTGACTCGTTTATAAAACATCAAGAAGATGATCCCACTCTGAAGAAATTCTTCATTCTTGCAACTAAAGGTGATCCGAATAAAGACACAAGTCGTAAATCGTGGATTACAAAGAAGAATGGCGTACTTGTACGTATGGTTCAAGACTCCATTACGTCAAGTCATTCTCAAATCCTGGTTCCCAAGAATTTGAGAGTTAAAATTTTGCAGCACGCTCACGACTCTCAGTGTGCTGGACACATGGGTTTTTTCCCGTACTAAGTCAAGAGTCCTTGCGGCTTTCTTTTGGCCATTGGTAAACAAGGACATACGGATTTATTGTCGATCTTGTAAAGTATGTCAGGAAGTTAAATCCAAAGGTCCACGGCATGCTGCACCCATTCAGGCGGCGGACATTCCTATTCGGCCGTTCCAAAAAATGGCCATAGACATAATTGGTCCATTTAAGATCAAGTCTGCCAGAGGACATCAGTTTATCTTGACGTGTGTTGATATGTGCACACGTTGGCCAGAGGCTATTCCTCTGAAGAGCATTACTACTGCTGATATTGCAGATGCTCTTTGGCTTATATTTTCTCGTCTGGGGTTCCCCGGAGAGATATTGTCAGACCATGGCACCCAACTAATATCAGATACCATGTCTCAAGTAATGTCTACTCTGCAGATAGATAGATCTTTAAGTAGTATCTACCATCCAATGTCTAATGGTATGGTCGAACGCCTTAATAGAACACTTAAAAACTTACTGGGGAAGATAACTGAGGATCATCCTCAGGACTGGGACAGAGTTTTACCTGCGGCCCTCTTCGCTTACAGAGAGGTACCCAATGAACATACGGGATTTTCTCCCTTTGAACTCGTCTTTGGCGCGCGTCCGCGTGGCCCTATGTCGTTGCTTCACGATCTCATAACATCTGACAATATTGACGATGACACAAAGTCATCCTACGAATATGTCATCGCGTTGAGACAAAAGATTATCGAAGCATGCAAATTAGCAACTTCTTCTTCTGAATTTGCGAAACAGAAGGCAAGGCAATTTGCCAATAAGAAGAGATGCTTACGACAACTTTGTCCTGGTGACAAAGCATTTGTATTACTACCTTGTAGGGAAAACAGATTACTTATTTCTTGGAAAGGTCCGTACGATATAATATCGAAAATTTCCGATGTCGACTATATTGTCGATATTGATGGGAAGCATAAAACCTTCCACATCAATATGCTTACTGAATTCCATGAACGTCCGGATTATTTGCAACCCATTTTCCAAGCAACGGACAATTCTCCAGTACCACATGGTCATTACTCATCACTGTCCGTGATACAGGATGAGGAAACAAGTTTTTCAGATGTAAATCTTCCTCTTCCAATGATCCCACTTCATTCCAGTGAATCATGGAAGAACGTTACTGTCTCTCCTGATTTGTCTCTAGGAGAACAGCGACAAGTTTCAACTATGTTGCAAACATTTCAGGATGTACTCACTGACATCCCTGGACAAACGAATGTCATTCAACATGACATTGTTCTAACTGACCATACTCCTATTAGGATTAGACCTTATCCTATACCTATACATTTTCAAGCACAGGTCGAGAAAGAGTTGGATGAGATGATAGATTTGAAAATAATCGAACCATCCACCTCTGCATATTCTTCGCCGATGGTTATTGTGCGTAAAAAAGACAATAACATACGTCTTTGCGTTGACTATCGAAAATTGAATCAAGTAACTAAGTTCGATGCCGAACCTATGCCTTTACTGGAAGAGCTACTTACTCGACTCTCCAAATCTCATTTTTTCACTAAACTTGATTTGTCTAAAGGATATTGGCAAGTTCCTTTATCTGAACGCGCCAAACCTCTCACGGCTTTTTCAACACCTAGAGGTTTGTTCCAATGGAATTTTATGCCTTTCGGTCTTATGAACGCACCAGCTACATTCGTACGCATGATGCGCCGAATCCTATCTTATCGGTCAGATGTCATTGCATATCTAGACGACATCTGTCTTTTCAGCGATACTTGGGAAGATCACTATTCGGGGTTAGATGAATTGCTGTCTACTTTGCGTGAGCACAACCTGACAGCGAAACCCTCTAAAGCCTATATTGGTTTTAGCGAAATTTCTTTCCTAGGCCACCGAGTTGGTCATGGTTTCCTAAAGACAGAGGACCATAATACTAGTAAGATACTTAACATCTCAATCCCTAAGACTAAAAAACAGGTGAGAAGTCTGTTAGGTCTTATTCAATTTTATGGCAGATTCATTCAGAATCTATCCTCTATCATGGCACCTCTCTCAACACTTCTAAAGAAAGGTTCGCCTAATGTGGTCCACTGGTCTCAGGAATGCCAATGCTCTCTGGATAAGATTAAAACACTGTTTTCAACACCACCTATTTTAGTGCTACCCACTAAAGATAAGACATTCGTTCTTCGTAGTGACGCTTCATCCACTGGGATTGGAGCGGCACTAATGCAAGAGTACTCTGGAACTCTGCATCCTGTAATGTATATTTCCAGAAAACTTAATGCGGCAGAAAGGAATTATTCAGTTTTAGACCGTGAGCTATTAGCTATGGTTTGGTCGATCCTCAAACTACAGAGATTCCTTCTAGGCGCACATTTCATAGTAGAAACCGACCAAAAAGCTCTTACTGCTATACAGAGTAAGAATTTGAAGAGCTCGAGGTCTACTCGATATGCAATTGCTCTTCAACCTTTTCATTTCTCTGTGCGAGCTATTCGTGGATCAGATAATGTGATGGCAGACATTCTGTCAAGATGCCCACATGATTCCACATAACTATTAGGGCTTAGACTTCTTGATATGTCTAGTTCTATAGTAGTTCCTTTTCTATATCATGATAGATACACATTTGTAATTTAATAATATAATGATTGTATCACTACATAGCGGTTCATTGATGTTTATTCACCGCTGTGCTTTGATGATTTTTTTTCTTCATAAATCATAAATTTAAGATATCTAATGCGAAATGATGATATGAATTTTTTAGGCATTGTGTAATTGCCAGAATTGTATTATACTTTGATGACACCTTCCTGGAAAAATATACTTGTAGAGAAATAATTTCTCTCAGTTTATGAGACACATTCTCACCAGTCGCTCCATAAGTCGACTTAGCCTCATATTAGGCGTTATAGGTATTCCTGATATTTTCATCTGCGCATTATTCATGCGTTGTGAGCCTATTGTACGTTGCTCCTAGATGTATTTCAAAAAAAAAAAAAATGTTCCATTTTTTTTTCCCGGGAGGTGTGGTAAGACTGTTACGTGCAGTCTTTGATATCTTACAATATTATACATAGGTAATTTTTTAGTGCTTAAGGGAAAGTCATTATTGAGTTACTTCCCTTGAAAGTTGTGTCGGCTCTTTCGATCAAACTCCGCGGATAAATCCATTTTACTGCGATTTATTCGTTGTTTGGGTAATAATAGATTGTTCTTGCTTCAGAATATCTATGGCCTGAATTTATGTGTATTGTTTGTCTGAGTAGGACGAGTCTGTCTTATATCTGTATATCTTTACATATCTAAGTCGAACTATATGTTCTGTTGTCTCTAGAGAGGTCGAAGGCTATTCGGCGGATGTGTCGCTAGAGTGTGGTGTGATTTGGCTTCGTCCTGATAGGGACTGTGTGTTTTCCATGTCGGCCTGTCGCCGGGGAAAAAGTGATCTCAGTATTTGTGGGGAAGGTGATAGTCGTCTAAACCTATCGTGTATGCTTTACCCCAGTGTTTAGTCGTATTGCCAAGGAATGGCAGTTTCATATTTCCTATACCAAGGTAATCAAAGATACTCTTATGAACTCTCGATCGAAGCCACCATTTTCGATAGTTACGATTTGAATGTCTAAGAGAATATATTTGACTCGATGAAAACGACTTCGATTCCTAGCAGCACTATATCCTGTAGATTGCAGTCAATTGTTCATGATCAAATCTACAGAGCAATGAAATGTTTTATGAATGACTAACTTTAGGACAGATTCATTATCTGTATCCAAACGTGAGTGACAGCTCACGAGTGAAGCCATCTTGGAACCAAAACATGTAGTGACTTTCAAGAAGAGAAAAGGGATGCCCGTATTATCGCTTGTTTAGTCCAGAGATCACTGCTACACATGAGAACCCGTTATTAGCGGTTCAATATTATTATATGGAAAAATATGTGCTGAACATTATGTTGAAGAATCGTCGCTAGACGAGATTAGGTTTAGAAGCCATCTGAAATATTGTTTATAAGCTGACGTGCTCAGTCAGTGAAGTCAGATGATATATGTATGGGCGATACTGAGTGCTTGGCTACTGACAGTCCATTATACACTTATTCTACATGAGTGCCCATGTAACATTGCAAGACCATTTATCCACTGTACTATGATGTATTATGGCAACCTGTGATTTGTCACTATCTGTGCTGTCGAGTGTGTACGTCCAATTAAACTTTAGAAAAGGTACACAGTCGTTGGTGTCGATGACTTCCAGCCATACATGAGTGTGAGAAAAGAACATTTTTTTGTCAACACCACGAACCTTTATCATCATTCGCACATTATACACTCAATCCATGTCTACACACCACTGCGTAGGTCAAGTTGACATTCCATACACTACAGTGGAGCAAACAACACCATAGAGATCTTATCAACTGATGATGATGATGATGTCTGCTTCCATCCACTTATATCTATCTTTTGGTGGATATCATTAACGGGAATAAAAAATCCAACGTTATCAACCTTATCAACTGGTGGACCAGCTTTCTGGGTTTGACCTCGCAGAAGTTCAGAAGTCAACAGATTACCGATACCAGACCGTTTCCTGTGGCTGATACGACACACTTGCAGTATTGGTTTGCTCTTTGTCAACACTTCGTCACGTGACCTGTCAGGTGAATGCAGTATGTAGGTCAGCGTTGTTGACATTTTTTACATTAGACATTATAGAGTTTCACAGAACAGTTGGATCAATTCTTGTCAATGTTAACAGGAAGACAGTATGAGTGAACTAAGAAGTCCTATTTTCATCGATGGATCTTCTTGTTTTCCATATATGAACTTTAATATTTAAGGCCAGAATGTTTAATTGAATAAAGTGGCAGTTTGTTTGTTTTCATAAAAATAACTTTGCCATTACTGTAAAAACTGAGCCTATTTTGCAACACATACTATCATACACATAATTTATATATATTTATGTTTACATGTTATTTGTTTGTATAGTATGTTAGTTTCTATGTCAGCGGGTTGTGTTTAAGGTTGGGCGGCGTCCTCACAACAGAATATCCCACGTCATAGAGGGTCCGTTGTGGGCGTTTTCTATAGGTGCAATTTTCTTGATTGAAAATTTGCTGCGACAACTGTTGCTTTTGTGTTAGCTGTGAAGTCTGTAATTATTGTTATTTTTGTAATATTTCTTTGTTCTTTAGTTTTGTTTTGATTTGTTTGTAATTTGTTGGTCTAACCTTTTCTATCTTTCAGTTCTATTCTCAATTTATATTCATATATTGTGACGTCATTTGTGTTGTTATTCTTTGCAGATTCAGTGATTATTTTCATTGATTTCCCTATTTGATTTATTTTGATTTCTGCAAACGTTCTTGTATTGTCAGTCCTATTTGTACTTTATGTATTCTGTTGGTTGACATATGTTTTATATAGGTATATTTCATAAGACACAATTGCCTGTGCACTGCACTTGGATTATGGTATAAACCAGTACCTGATTATTATTACTATTATACAAGACCTTATTAAAGGCTTGTGACCCACAGATATTGGGATAGTATACTGATTAATCAAGTCATTGAGAACTTGTGGTATTATTATTGATTCAGGTGATTAGTATTATTGTTAGACATCATGGCTACATTAGAATACTTCATTACACAAGGGAAAGCCCTTGATAAGACTGGTCAACAATTAGAACAATGGGCAGTTGCTCAATATGACAAAGCATTAGCTGCAGAAGAGAAAAGATTAGCTGCAGAAGAAAGAAAAGCTATGGCGGAAGAGAAAAGATTAGAAAGAGAAGCTGAGGCTGCTGCTGAACAAAAGAAATTGCAGATGCAGGTGGAGGAAAGGAGATTTGAAGCTGAACAAAAAAAATTAGAAAGAGAAGCTGCAGCTGAACAAAAAAAATTAGAAAGAGAAGCTGCTGCGGAACAAAAAAGATTAGACAGTGAAGCTGAACAAAAAAAATTAGAAAGAGAAGCTGCTGCGGAACAAAAAAGATTAGACAGTGAAGCTGAACAAAAAAGATTAGACAGGGAAGCTGAACAAAAAAGATTAGACAGGGAGGCTGAACAAAAAAGATTAGATGCTGAAGAGAAAAAAGCAATAAGAGAACATGAATTTGAGTTAGAGAAATTGAGATTGACAAGTATGAGTAATGTTAATCAGGCATCTAGTGGTAATGGTAAACCTTCTACTTACAAGGTTAAGGTTCCACCGTTCAATCAGTCCAGTGACGATATTACATTCTGGCTGGATAGATTTGAACGTTCTTGTCGTACACATAATGTGGATAAATCACAATACGCTAATCAATTATCAGAAAACTTGAAAGGTGAATCTTTGACTAGATTATGCCTTGTAGGAGAAGCAGATAAGGATAATTATGATGTCATTAGGGCGGCTTTGATAAAAAAATATCAGCTAAGTGAGGAAGGCTATCGCCTTTTATTTAAAACGATGGTGCCTGAGACGGGTGTAGAATTCTCAGAATTCACTGCAAAGGCACGTCTCACAGTTGATCGTTGGATTGAGCTTTCCAAAACAGAAAAAAACGTATGAAGGACTTATGGATTTGTTGCTCAGAGATAAGATTATGTCATGTGTGAACAAACCTTTCCTTGAATTTATACATGAGCGTAAACCCAAATCTCTAAAAGAAATGGAAGAATATTGTTCCCAATATGTCACTGCACACCCCGACGTGACTTTTGGCAACACTAAGATTAAGGAGAGTATGCCAGTTGCTTCAGCAACACCATACAATCCCAATTATTCACACAGATTTCAGGGACCTCAAAACAGATTTGATAAAAAAGGTAACCATAATAGTTATCAAAACCAAGGTAACCAATCATTTCAGGGTTCTTCTTCAAAGAACTGGAGACGAGCTGATAGCTCTCGACACAGGGGTGGTCATAATTATAGGAATTTCCGTAGAGGAAGTAATTATAGAAACTATCAGGGTTATCCGTCTTGGAGTCAACAAGATCATAATTACAGAGATACTCATTATAATGAATATGATAATGGTAACCAAGGGAACTATGACTCAAACCCAAATAGGGGTTACAATAGAGGTAACAATAACTACAGAGGTGATAATAACCGAGGTAGATCTCAATACAAAAGACATAAACCACATTTTCAGGCAAACTCTGCACAACAAGAGTCCAATGAAGCCTATAAACAGAGTAAAGATAATAATGATGCTAGTAATATGGCATGTGCCGCTTTTGATTTTGGGAGAGCATCTCAGTGCCCCCAATGCAAAACGCTATTTGAGCCAACCACAGTGTCTACTTTAAGCTGTGGCCATCCTCTTCCTGCTCTTCCGGCATCAGTCGCGCATGATGGAAGAGGTTCTCTTGTCTTACATAAGGGTTTAGTGAATAACAATCCAGTCTCTGTGCTATTTGATTCTGGATGCACCACAATTGGTGTTAGGCAGTCACTCGTAGATCCTTCCCGTGCCACTGGACAAGTAGTCAAATGTGTAACATTTGGCGGCACATTAGAGAAATACTCTACTGCTATCATTAGGATTGCTACTCCTTTCTTTACAGGAGATGTACACGCATGTCTTCTTCCGAATCCGATCGCTGACCTCATCATCGGTCGCATTCATGGAGTCAAAGAATGCACTCCGCAACAAATTTCCACGTGGGAAAGGCAAAACATGCAGATTGCTAACGCTGTAGTCACTAGAGCTCAGGCTCTTAATATGCCTCAAACTTCATCTATTGAAAATAATGAAGTGCATAACCAAGATAATCCCTTGGTAATTTCTCGTGACTCGTTTATAAAACAGCAAGAAGATGATCCCACTCTGAAGAAATTCTTCATTCTTGCAACTAAAGGTGATCCGAATAAAGACACAAGTCGTAAATCGTGGATTACAAAGAAGAATGGCGTACTTGTACGTATGGTTCAAGACTCCATTACGTCAAGTCATTCTCAAATCCTGGTTCCCAAGAATTTGAGAGTTAAAATTTTGCAGCACGCTCACGACTCTCAGTGTGCTGGACACATGGGTTTTTCCCGTACTAAGTCAAGAGTCCTTGCGGCTTTCTTTTGGCCATTGGTAAACAAGGACATACGGATTTATTGTCGATCTTGTAAAGTATGTCAGGAAGTTAAATCCAAAGGTCCACGGCATGCTGCACCCATTCAGGCGGCGGACATTCCTATTCGGCCGTTCCAAAAAATGGCCATAGACATAATTGGTCCATTTAAGATCAAGTCTGCCAGAGGACATCAGTTTATCTTGACGTGTGTTGATATGTGCACACGTTGGCCAGAGGCTATTCCTCTGAAGAGCATTACTACTGCTGATATTGCAGATGCTCTTTGGCTTATATTTTCTCGTCTGGGGTTCCCCGGAGAGATATTGTCAGACCATGGCACCCAACTAATATCAGATAACATGTCTCAAGTAATGTCTACTCTGCAGATAGATAGATCTTTAAGTAGTATCTACCATCCAATGTCTAATGGTATGGTCGAACGCCTTAATAGAACACTTAAAAACTTACTGGGAAGATAACTGAGGATCATCCTCAGGACTGGGACAGAGTTTTACCTGCGGCCCTCTTCGCTTACAGAGAGGTACCCAATGAACATACGGGATTTTCTCCCTTTGAACTCGTCTTTGGCGCGCGTCCGCGTGGCCCTATGTCGTTGCTTCACGATCTCATAACATCTGACAATATTGACGATGACACAAAGTCATCCTACGAATATGTCATCGCGTTGAGACAAAAGATTATCGAAGCATGCAAATTAGCAACTTCTTCTTCTGAATTTGCGAAACAGAAGGCAAGGCAATTTGCCAATAAGAAGAGATGCTTACGACAACTTTGTCCTGGTGACAAAGCATTTGTATTACTACCTTGTAGGGAAAACAGATTACTTATTTCTTGGAAAGGTCCGTACGATATAATATCGAAAATTTCCGATGTCGACTATATTGTCGATATTGATGGGAAGCATAAAACCTTCCACATCAATATGCTTACTGAATTCCATGAACGTCCGGATTATTTGCAACCCATTTTCCAAGCAACGGACAATTCTCCAGTACCACATGGTCATTACTCATCACTGTCCGTGATACAGGATGAGGAAACAAGTTTTTCAGATGTAAATCTTCCTCTTCCAATGATCCCACTTCATTCCAGTGAATCATGGAAGAACGTTACTGTCTCTCCTGATTTGTCTCTAGGAGAACAGCGACAAGTTTCAACTATGTTGCAAACATTTCAGGATGTACTCACTGACATCCCTGGACAAACGAATGTCATTCAACATGACATTGTTCTAACTGACCATACTCCTATTAGGATTAGACCTTATCCTATACCTATACATTTTCAAGCACAGGTCGAGAAAGAGTTGGATGAGATGATAGATTTGAAAATAATCGAACCATCCACCTCTGCATATTCTTCGCCGATGGTTATTGTGCGTAAAAAAGACAATAACATACGTCTTTGCGTTGACTATCGAAAATTGAATCAAGTAACTAAGTTCGATGCCGAACCTATGCCTTTACTGGAAGAGCTACTTACTCGACTCTCCAAATCTCATTTTTTCACTAAACTTGATTTGTCTAAAGGATATTGGCAAGTTCCTTTATCTGAACGCGCCAAACCTCTCACGGCTTTTTCAACACCTAGAGGTTTGTTCCAATGGAATTTTATGCCTTTCGGTCTTATGAACGCACCAGCTACATTCGTACGCATGATGCGCCGAATCCTATCTTATCGGTCAGATGTCATTGCATATCTAGACGACATCTGTCTTTTCAGCGATACTTGGGAAGATCACTATTCGGGGTTAGATGAATTGCTGTCTACTTTGCGTGAGCACAACCTGACAGCGAAACCCTCTAAAGCCTATATTGGTTTTAGCGAAATTTCTTTCCTAGGCCACCGAGTTGGTCATGGTTTCCTAAAGACAGAGGACCATAATACTAGTAAGATACTTAACATCTCAATCCCTAAGACTAAAAAACAGGTGAGAAGTCTGTTAGGTCTTATTCAATTTTATGGCAGATTCATTCAGAATCTATCCTCTATCATGGCACCTCTCTCAACACTTCTAAAGAAAGGTTCGCCTAATGTGGTCCACTGGTCTCAGGAATGCCAATGCTCTCTGGATAAGATTAAAACACTGTTTTCAACACCACCTATTTTAGTGCTACCCACTAAAGATAAGACATTCGTTCTTCGTAGTGACGCTTCATCCACTGGGATTGGAGCGGCACTAATGCAAGAGTACTCTGGAACTCTGCATCCTGTAATGTATATTTCCAGAAAACTTAATGCGGCAGAAAGGAATTATTCGGTTTTAGACCGTGAGCTATTAGCTATGGTTTGGTCGATCCTCAAACTACAGAGATTCCTTCTAGGCGCACATTTCATAGTAGAAAACCGACCAAAAAGCTCTTACTGCTATACAGAGTAAGAATTTGAAGAGCTCGAGGTCTACTCGATATGCAATTGCTCTTCAACCTTTTTCATTTCTCTGTGCGAGCTATTCGTGGATCAGATAATGTGATGGCAGACATTCTGTCAAGATGCCCACATGATTCCACATAACTATTAGGGCTTAGACTTCTTGATATGTCTAGTTCTATAGTAGTTCCTTTTCTATATCATGATAGATACACATTTGTAATTTAATAATATAATGATTGTATCACTACATAGCGGTTCATTGATGTTTATTCACCGCTGTGCTTTGATGATTTTTTTTCTTCATAAATCATAAATTTAAGATATCTAATGCGAAATGATGATATGAATTTTTTAGGCATTGTGTAATTGCCAGAATTGTATTATACTTTGATGACACCTTCCTGGAAAAATATACTTGTAGAGAAATAATTTCTCTCAGTTTATGAGACACATTCTCACCAGTCGCTCCATAAGTCGACTTAGCCTCATATTAGGCGTTATAGGTATTCCTGATATTTTCATCTGCGCATTATTCATGCGTTGTGAGCCTATTGTACGTTGCTCCTAGATGTATTTCAAAAAAAAAAAAAAAATGTTCCATTTTTTTTTTCCCGGGAGGTGTGGTAAGACTGTTACGTGCAGTCTTTGATATCTTACAATATTATACATAGGTAATTTTTTAGTGCTTAAGGGAAAGTCATTATTGAGTTACTTCCCTTGAAAGTTGTGTCGGCTCTTTCGATCAAACTCCGCGGATAAATCCATTTTTACTGCGATTTATTCGTTGTTTGGGTAATAATAGATTGTTCTTGCTTCAGAATATCTATGGCCTGAATTTATGTGTATTGTTTGTCTGAGTAGGACGAGTCTGTCTTATATCTGTATATCTTTACATATCTAAGTCGAACTATATGTTCTGTTGTCTCTAGAGAGGTCGAAGGCTATTCGGCGGATGTGTCGCTAGAGTGTGGTGTGATTTGGCTTCGTCCTGATAGGGACTGTGTGTTTTCCATGTCGGCCTGTCGCCGGGGAAAAAGTGATCTCAGTATTTGTGGGGAAGGTGATAGTCGTCTAAACCTATCGTGTATGCTTTACCCCAGTGTTTAGTCGTATTGCCAAGAAGGAATGGCAGTTTCATATTTCCTCTACCAAGGTAATCAAAGATACTCTTATGAACTCTCGATCGAAGCACCATTTTCGATAGTTACGATTTGAATGTCTAAGAGAATATATTTGACTCGATGAAAACGACTTCGATTCCTAGCAGCACTATATCCTGTAGATTGCAGTCAATTGTTCATGATCAAATCTACAGAGCAATGAAATGTTTTATGAATGACTAACTTTAGGACAGATTCATTATCTGTATCCAAACGTGAGTGACAGCTCACGAGTGAAGCCATCTTGGAACCAAAACATGTAGTGACTTTCAAGAAGAGAAAAGGGATGCCCGTATTATCGCTTGTTTAGTCCAGAGATCACTGCTACACATGAGAACCCGTTATTAGCGGTTCAATATTATTATATGGAAAAATATGTGCTGAACATTATGTTGAAGAATCGTCGCTAGACGAGATTAGGTTTAGAAGCCATCTGAAATATTGTTTATAAGCTGACGTTCCCAGTCAGTGAAGTCAGATGATATATGTATGGGCGATACTGAGTGCTTGGCTACTGACAGTCCATTATACACTTATTCTACATGAGTGCCCATGTAACATTGCAAGACCATTAATCCACTGTACTATGATGTATTATGGCAACCTGTGATTTGTCACTATCTGTGCTGTCGAGTGTGTACGTCCAATTAAACTTTAGAAAAGGTACACAGTCGTTGGTGTCGATGACTTCCAGCCATACATGAGTGTGAGAAAAGAACATTTTTTGTAAACACCACGAACCTTTATCATCATTCGCACATTATACACTCAAACCATGTCTACACACCACTGCGTAGGTCAAGTTGACATTCCATACACTACAGTGGAGCAAACAACACCATAGAGATCTTATCAACTGATGATGATGATGATGTCTGCTTCCTTCATTACATCCACTTATACAACGTTATCTATCTTTTGGTAGCACGAAAAAGGGGATTCTGTATATCAGTTATATTATCTCAGGTCCTTAACTGACCTCACGCTCACACTAGGTGGTAACACACCATTCAATTACCATCAAAATCCACTACTAGCGTGCCCGTCATGGCAGGAAAAACAGGTTACAATACTGGCAACAACTGGATTAAAATCCAATTCATACACATGAAAACGGCGACAGAGGGACACCAGAGGAGAGTTAACAGATAAACAGATCCCATAGGTGGAAAGAAACGAACATTCAGCTGAGTCAAGAACAGATATTGAGAGTGGAAGAGGACTGATCGCCATTTGCCGTTGGACAGGGGATTGACGTAATAATAAGATAATTTTAAGTACCGTTTTGCTCTCGGAACAACTTGTCGTTTCAAACATCAAATATACATAATAACTGCTCTTTACGATGATAAATACGTATCAATGTCAATGATACCGCAAGGGAGAGCGCTAGCGTAGTGGTTACAACACCGCTCTGGCGACCGGGTGATACAGGATCAAACCCGGGCGACGGCATTTGAGGATTTTTCGTCGATCGGGATTTGGACTGGATTAACTCGAGACCTGGCGAGGACATTTGAAGGAGTGTCGTCGACCAGGGATTGGCGGCTCCTGAGCCGACCCAGCTGTAATGGGTACCTCCGAATCGGAGAGTATTTGCCTGAATGGCGAGGGACACCTGTCTCTGTACAAGAAAAAAGGGATACTCACGTAAAATCAATGTCAGGTTAGACATTAATAATAACCTGAGATTTCGCCTCGAGTATTAGCGGGTGTCCGAAAAAAAAAAAAAAAAAAAAAAAAAATGATACCGCACGGAGGGGTCGAGGTAGGCAGAATGAAAGAATCCAAAAACAGAATCCAGTCCGTCTAAACAAATACGTTTACGACTTCAGTTCGTGAGAAAAGAGAAAAGCTACCGATTGCTACTCTCACTTTGTACAGCGATAATATTGACCGGCCGCCACAAAAAAAACTCAAGACTGTAGGATTTGTTAAAACAAGTAGTCACAACCTGACTTCACGGGCGATGAATGATCGAATAGTGAACATACTGGAAAGAAGCAATGGTTTGTGAGATTTCCGAAGCGATGGTTTGTGGGATTGCCATACTGGCCGTCTGGCCATGGGCAAATATTGGTCGTCTGGCTAGAAGTAAAGGCAAAGACGATAAAATATTGAATTAAAAAAAAAAAAAGAGGAGTCTGCTAATAGTTTTAGGAGTGGAGTCAACAAGTCTAGGATTGACTCGATTGTACTGTCAACACATCAACATTTTAAGTTCCGTATCCGGCGTTACTGATAGACTGATTAACGTAACACACTTTATCTGGACCAAAAACAACAAACACTGATGAAACAAAACTTTTTTGCAGGCTTCACCGGGACCAGCAGGGGTGGTAGCTTCATGCTCCTTAAGGGGGTAAAAAAGAAAAGAAAAGGAAAATGAATGAACGAACGAGCGAATGAATACGGGAATATTCTTGTGAAGCATAATTTAAAATGCTTGTCTATGGCTTCCTCTGGAAACAGAGAGAGAGAGAGAGAGAGAGAGAGAGAGAGAGAGAGAGAGAGAGAGAGAGAGAGAGAGAGAGAGCAGGAGGTCACGTGATTTAGTAATGAGAATGTTTTCTGCAGTTTCCTAAAGATGTAGTAACTGATATAAGACAGATAATGTCTAGACCAGGGGTCTACATTAGATAGATCAAGATCTGCCGGTAATCACATAAAATGAGTTGGCAGATGTCTAGATGACGGAGGGGGGGAAAAGAGAAAGAAATTTATACGTGTATCATTCATTATGTCAGCTCAACAATGCCTACACGTCCTATTAAAGTTTATGTTCGATAAGCAATGGGATAAATATACCTGTAAATCAAGTTCATGGGTTCTAACGGTTGTAATAGCCAGCTGTAGTAGGGATACGCTCCCGCTGCAGATAAATGCTTCTATAGTATGCAACTCAATAGACTCTGGCAACCAACCAGCTTCTGGCCTTCATGTTTGGCTAATTTTAAGCCCGGCAGAACTGTTTCCACTGACGGTGAAGGGGCGAAGGCGAGCCACTGGCGCCTCAAAACCAGCCGCTTCGACCAGTTAGGGCATNTGGTCCTTGGTCAGTAGCCTATCTAGGAGAAGGTAAATTTCTGATTTCAAACCTCCGCGGTCTCGCGGGAATTATCCGTTAACTGGAAAAGCAACTCCTGTCACGTGCTGTTTGTTTTGTTTGTTCCGATCCCCATGGGTTCGAGTTATTCACTCTTTTACCCTTGCAACAAAATTTGGGGAATTGGTTTTGGGCTTTCTTGCAACCCCAGAGAACTGGCGCAGCTGGTGGAGGTCACACCAGATCCACTAATTGGCGTGTGTCCAATGCCACGAGAAGGATGGTTCTCTACCGTGCAAAGGAACGAGGGGGAGGGGAGGGTCATTGTGCTTCTACCTCCCTTGCCAAAAGACGCCATCCGAACAGACACAAAGCTCTGCCCCATCTGAACTGGGAGGGCTCCCGCGGTTTACTCGCGCTTGGTTGAATTTCTTCGCTTTGACATTCAGGGCACTGGGCAGAAATCACATTGCGTCAACACTGGGCAGAAATCACATTGCGTCAACACTGGGCAGAAATCACATTGCGTCAACACCGGGTGACTACCGTCGCAATGCTTTGTTTTAAAAAGACAGTCGGATTCCACTGGTCCGTACTCCAATAGTATCCTCGTTTAAAGGGTTTTTTTTTTTTTTTAAAGTCTACTCATTCCAATTACAGGGCCTCGAAAAAAGAGTCGTCTTCCGTATTGTTATTTTTCGTCACTACCTCCCGTGCGGGAATGTGGGTTAAGTTGCGCGCCTGCTGTGCCTTCCTTGGATGTGGTAACCGTTTCTCATGCTCCCTCGGAATCGAACCTGAATTCCTTGTTACAAACATGGTAGGCATCATGTTCACGTACCATCGACATTCGACATTTGATGAGGGCAGACATTTGAAAAGATTGCCGTCGCCGGCACGGTTTTGAGGCCGTTTTTGCCGCGTGGCGTTTTTTCCGTTTTCCGTTTGTTTTCGTTGCCATTGTTTGGCCAGCAGACAAAGGTTATGCTCGAGAGTGTGCCAAGTGGGGGAGTTTAGGGAACGCCGCCGCGCGCGCCCCCGCGAAGGGAAGGGCAAAACGAGACGATTGGTTTTGAACTAATAAAAAGCGCTTCTGTTCCGCGAGGGTTCAGAGCCTTGGTAAGCTCTAGAATTGCAAGCAGAGTTAACCAAAATAGGAGATGTTCGTGTTCCATCCTAAGGAACCTCGGCCTGCCTTGAGTTTTCCTGATTAATGAGCCATTTCGCGGCGGTTTTCACCGTTGGACATGGGAGGTTGTGAGACATTGATAAAATTTAGCCATGCACGGCTTAATTCTTTGAGACATGAATATATATGACTCTGCAGGGAGGATCAAGCTGAAGGAGGGGGAAATCAGGGGAAAGGAAAAACTGTCTCCGGTCAGTCGTGCGGTTGTGCGTTTCTTCTTCGAACTCTCGCGAGGGGGTTGGGTGGGTGGGAGATGGGAATAGGAGGTTGTGGTGGGGAGGGGGGATTATGGGAGATGCGCCGTGGTAGGTGATGGATGATTAGGGTGGAGGGGATGGGGAGAGGATGGGTGTGGTGGGTGGTGAGGGTGGGATGATGTGGGTGGGTGGGGTGGGGATGGATAGATAGTTGGGGAGATGGTGGTGGGGTTGGGGAGGATTTTTGGGAGATATTGGTGGGAGGATTAGTGTGGGGAGGGGGGGAGAGAGGATTTGTGGTGGGTGGGAGATGGGAGTCGATAGTAGATAGTGGGGGGGGGGGGGGAGAGGGGGGGGGGGATTGGCCTGGGGGGGTGGGGGGATAGTTGGGAGCGGTGTGGAGTTTTGGGGGGGGGGTTTTGAGTCGGGGTTGGGGTGTGTGGTTGGTTGGAGGGTGGAGGGATAGAGGAGGTAGTTTGGTGAGGGGGGGGGGCTGGGTGAGGTGGGATGGTTTTTTGATTTTAGTCGCGTCCTGTTGTTGCAGCCAGAGCGGGGGGAGGGTGTGTGGTTGTTAGGTTAGTGCGTTGTTGCAGACGAGAGCCTGGGATGAGGATCTCTTGCTGCTGAGACGCAGAACAGGAGAGCGCGAGAGCGGGTATCCCCGGCGCCGCCCCTCTTTTAAGTAGAGGATCTTTCCGTCTCGTTGTATTGTCGGAGCGGTACAGTCTTATTGCGGGGCCGACGCTGGCGGCCCTGCTGGGGGCTGAAGCGCGGGCGCGGGGGGAGGGCGGCCTCCTGGCCCTTATGTGTGCGCCCTGCTAAAAACTCGCTATCGCGCGGTAACCTACTCCATTCACGGCAAAACAAATGCCTTTGGTCTCGTATCTTAATTACTAATTTCTCATGATTATAAACTTATTAAACACCTATATACATGATAACACATCTTTAACCTAATGGTTAACTAATACTATAAAAGACTACCTGTTATAAACAGATGCGACTGGCGATTTG
>JAMPIV010017600.1:0-35000 GCA_024509875.1 Oreohelix idahoensis
TCTATACCTAAATGGACCCTAAAGTACTAACCAGTATTACACGAGACCATTTAGGATTGGGTATGGTGAAACTAACCGGTTTCCCTGGCCAAACAATCCCACCTAGCAAAACGACATGTGAGTCACACAAATTCATAAAAAATGGAAAAAAAGAAGATTCCTGCCTATAACGATTCTTCGATGTCAAGATGGTGGATGCATTAAATTTACTTACTCTGTTCTCTGAAAAAATAAATTTCCTCCTGTGTCGAACTTCTGAGCTTACAAGGTGAGGTGATCCTCTAATAACGCCAGAGACAAGGGTTATGGTTTAGCCTTCAAACATTTGAGCAATGAACGGGAATCGCCATTTTGTACGTCGTCTCTCTTGAATAAACTCATATAAATTTACTCTGAGTTGCATGCCTCATCAGGCATAAAAACAGCTTTTGAAGCTTCGTTATATTGCTTGACTTATTTGTTCCTCCAAAAAAACGTCCGTACCATCTGAAGTGGTTATTTGACTATGTCATAGTAACTACAGTTCTTTCATCCTCACACACGACGTCTGACAGCGTAGCAGGTGATACTCCTATTCGCCTAAGCATTGGTACGTAAGATGTACCAAAAAAAACAACATCAACAAAAACTGTGCAGAGCTTGAAAATTCATATAACATATTTCAAACAATTCAAAATTATTGATTCAGATCCCGATTTGATGCCACCATCTACTGATGCCTGTGGTCCATCAGTTTTCGTAATAAATAATAATCGGAAATACACACATAGGGGTATGTCGACCGACACGTATCAACTATATACCCATATATAAGCGAAACTCCTCACAAGATACACTTTATTCATGTACAGTTACATAGCTCCATCAAGTATAATAATAGGTTCACGCCTAATGGCAAAGGCGGTTGTTAAGGTGGGATTTACGTTATGTCCTTTCTGTGTACTGTTGTAGTCAGTCCGACCTGGGCCAAACAGCTTTGGTGTGCGTGATTAGCTCACCAGGCGTTGAGGACGTCAACAAGGGTGTCATGTTTGACACTCCCGATACATCTAGACATTTCTTGTATGTGAGGACTCGAAGTTTGTGTGGGTTGGACAAGTGATGTGGGTCGTGTAGTGACATGAATACGTTAGTCTTTGATAGTGTAAACCAAGGCGCACCCCAATCACTCACTCATGCAGTAGTCAGTATTTGTAGAAACTTGCTGGAACTTTCAACCATTTTTTTACGAGACACATGTGAACTTCAACAGTACAGTCAAATTGGACGAGTAATCAAGGACAGCATATATTTTTGGATACAACTGGCAAAAAGCATTCTGGCATTATTAAAGCTTGAACCACTCATACTATAAGGGACGTTATCGACAATGGTTGTCCTTTAACAACTGTTATATGTGGTAATAAATAGGAATTGAAATCATCAGTTTTGTAAAGCATGTAGTATGATGCTAATATACGCTGGCTTGACATACATATTCTTTTTTACCTGTAGCTCAGGGCCGCCTTGACTGAACTGTGTTGTTAGGTTGACCTTTAACAAATTTACTTGCTTAATCTAGAAGTCTGTGAAATTGTAAATAAAGTCAAGACTTCATCTGGCTTCACCCGCACAGGCACTTCTTCTTTCTGTTAAAGTTTATAGGCCGTAATTGACGGGCCTTATAATGGTTGATAAAACAACTGTACATTTTCCCCATAGGCATGTATTATCTTCCATGCTGAAACATACCGCCATTTCTGCGGGTTTTAACTATGACAATATACGTTCATTGTGTGCTTCTGTAAAGTACTTCAATCGAATAGACCTAATTGGCTACGTCAAGCACACATAATGGACTCTGGATCACAAGAACTGTGACGGGCTACTCACAGGTTTATACAAAATGTTCTGCAAACTTTTGCGTAATAATTAAGTAATTTTAAACTTTTGGGGATAAAATTCCTAGAAGTGTACTCAAATAACACCTGTCGTCCATACCAGGGACGATCAGAATAACTCTGGGGATAAACACTAATATCACAAGTCTATCTTTCCCCCAGGTAATGCAGAAGAGAAGAAACAACGGACAATCTTCGTCCGGCAGAAAACCCAGCTCATCATCCAGACTCGGAAATTCTGCTCGGTTCGCGCTCAAAGCTAGCGCACATGTGTAGACAGAAAATTTTGAGACCAGTTAAACTAGTCCCGTCCTTAAGAAAGAATAAACACGGGGAAGGTAACCCTATCAACTGTATCAGGGAGTAAAACATACAGTCTGTACCTTCGATTATCAAAAAGTATTTAAATAGATTTACATATTCTGGAAACGACAAAATTGACGGTAACAGACTTACCACCCCTCCTGGGCAAAAAAAATGAACCATTTTTTATAAATAATAAAATCAATGAGCGAGATGCAGCAACTAGCTCATAACGCATGAATGATGAGCCGATGAAAGGATCAATAAATATAACGTAAATACATAATGGTCTGGACCACACAATCAACGCACAATAGCGCGTCTAGTGAGAACAATAGTTCACCTCTACAAATATGAGAAAATGTTTTCTCACAAGTAAAATATTATCCGGAAGGTACATCAAATTAACATTCTGGCGATGCTAACAGAAAAATAACATACATATAAAATAATTGCAATGTTATAGTGATGCGAATGATACCATATCTTGCAAAGTCTTACAAACACATAAATTCTATAAAAGTTTCATGTTATATAATGACTATCATCTAATGGTCACCATCATGGACATAATCAAAATTTGTAAAGATATTCTATATACATATGACACTTCAAGTGTATACTCTAAACAAATAGAAGATGGCATACCACAAAGTATTAAATCAATTCTGTATGTCGTAGATCATGATAAGCAGCTTCGTCATAATTCTCAAAAGCACTCCGTACCTGGTACTAGTTTGCGCTGAGAACAATATAAATAAACTCAATTAGCAAACATTTATAATAATGTACTATATTTATAATACATGTACATGTAGCCACATTAATTTGTTTGTCACTTTATATTATGTCAACTCAACCTTCCTCCATTTACATAAAGAATGGTAATAGTAAAAAAGATAACAATTATTTACACAACTCTAAGTTGACAACAAAATTGTGTTAAATATAATTTATATGTATAGTGAAGAGACATTGGTCTTGCATGTGTATCAGGAAATAAACTAGGACACAAGACTTAAAGTGGATCATAGTGGGCGATCTAGACAGTATGTCTGCCATCCCATTTATCCAGACCACGGATAGCTCGCACCGTGAAATGAAAAGTTGAAGAGCACAATAGCATATCGAGTAGATCTCGAGCTCTTCAAATTCTTACACTGAATAGCTGTAAGAGCTTTTTGTCCTGTTTCCACAATGCAATGCCCGCCAAGAAGGAATCTCTGTAACTTAAGGTTTGACCAAACCCTAGCCAACAATTCACGGTCTATAAACCGAGTAGTAATTCCTTTCTGCCGCATCATTCAGTTTCCTAGAATTATACCATTACAGAAAGGAGGCAGAGTTTTCCAGAGTTACTACTTGCATTAGTGTGCCGATCTCGATCCTGTGGATGTGGCGTCACATTACGAAGAAAAAAAGTCTTATCAGCAATAGGTAGTGTTAAGATAGGTGGGGATGAGAACCAAATTCTTATAATTGATCCAAATGAAGCTTGACATTCTTGAGACCAGCGCACCATGTTAGGAGACCCTTTCTTCAATAGGGTTGAGAGTGGTGCCATGATAGAGGATAGATTCTTAATGAATCTTCCGTAGAATTGTATTAATCCCAAAAGACTACGTACTTGTTTCTTTGTTTTAGGCACATAGATATTTAATATCTTAGAAATGTTTTGGTCCTCTGTCTTCAATAGACCATGACCGACTCGATGACTCAGGAAAGAAATTTCGCTAAACCCAACAAAGGCTTTAGAGGGTTTTGCAGGCAAATTATGCTCGCGTAGAGTTGACAGTAATTCATTTAGTCCAAAATAGTGATCTTCCCAAGTATTACTGAAAAGACAGATGTCATCTAAGTATGAAATGACATCTGAACGATATGAGAGAATTCGACGCATCATGCGTACGAAATTAGCCGGGGCGTTCATAAGTCAGAAAGGCATACAATTCCACTGAAACAAACCCCTAGGTGTTGAGAAAGCAGTGAAAGGTTTGGCGTGTTCAGTTAACGGAACTTGCCAATAGCCTTTTGACAAGTCAAGCTTAGTAAAGAATCGAGAGTTAGAAAGTCTAATAAGTAGATCTTCTAATAAAGGCATAGGTTCAGCATCGAACTTCGTAACTTGGTTTAATTTGCGATAATCTACACAAAGGCGTATGTTATTGTCTTTCTTTCGAACAATAACCATGGACCAAGAGTATGCTGAGGTGGATGGTTCAATTATCTTCAATTGTATCATTTCATCCAATTCTTTCTCGACTTGTGCTTGAACATGAATAGGAATAGGATATGGTCTTACTCTGATCGGATTATGATCAGTAAGTATAATGTCATGCTCAATGACATGTGTGTGTCCAGGAATGTCGGTAAGGACATCCTGAAATACTTGTAGCGTAGAAGATATTTGTCGCTGTTCCTCACAAGACAAATTATAAGAAACAGTAACGTTTCTCCATGATTCTGTAGAAGTAAGTGAAATCATAGGAAGAGGTAGGTTAACATCCGAAAAAGTAGTTTCCTCATCCTGTATAACCGACAGGGATGAGATATGACCTTGTTGGACTGGAGAATCGTCCGTCGCCTGAAAAATAGGCTGCAAATAGTCTGGTCGCTCATGATATTCCGTAAGCATATTTATATGGAAGGTTTTATGCCTTCCATTAATATCGACAACATAGTCGACATCGGAAATCTTCGAGGCTATTGCATATGGACCTTTCCATGTAATAAGCAGTCTGTTCTCCCTATAAGGAAGTAAAACAAACGCTTTGTCTCCAGGACAAAGTTGACGTAGGCGTCTCTTCTTATTAGCAAATAGCTTTGCCTTTTCCTTAGCAAATTCGGATGATGAAGTTGCTAGCTTGCATGCTTAAATAGTTTTCTTTCTGAGAGCAATGACATACTCATATGAAGATTGTGTGTCATTGTCGATATTATCAGCAGTTATAAGATCATGCAGCAAAGACATAGAACCGCGCGGTCGCGCGTTAAAGACAAGTTCAAAAGGAGAAAATCCTGTATGTTCGTTGGGGACCTCCCTATATGCAAAGAGAGCCGCGGGTAGAACCCTGTCCCAATCCTGAGGATGATCCTCAGTTATCTTCCCCAGTAAGTTCTTGCGTGTTCTATTAAGACGCTCAACTAATCCATTAGACATTGGGTGATAAATACTACTCAGAGATCTCTTAATGTGCAGAGTAGACATTACCTGCGACATTGTCTCTGATATCAATTGTGTGCCATGGTCTGACAATATTTCCCCAGGAAAACCTAAACGAGAAAATATAAGCCAAAGAGCGTCTGCGACATCAGCCGTGGAAATGCTCTTAAGAGGAATAGCCTCTGGCCAACGCGTGCACATATCAACGCACGTAAGGATAAATTGATGTCCCCTGGCCGATTTAGTCTTAAAAGGGCCAATGATATCTATGGCCATTTTCTGAAACGGCCGGATGGGAATGTCTGCTGCCTGAATAGGCGCAGCATGCCGTGGACCTTTAGACTTTACCTCTTGACATATTTTGCAAGACCGGCAATAAATTCGTATGTCTTTATTGACAAATGGCCAACAGAAAGATCCCAGAACTCTCGACTTAGTTCGGGAAGAACCCATGTGTCCTGCACACTGAGAATCGTGTGCATGTTGAAGAATTAAAGCTCTTATACTTTTGGGCACGAGAATTTGAGAATGCATAGTCGCGTCTGAGTGTTGTACCATACGCACTAGTATACCATTCTTCGTAGTGATATATGATTTGCGATTTGTATTCTGATTCGGATCACCGTTTTTAGCGAGAAGAAAGAATTTCTTTAAAGAAGGATCTTTTTCTTGTAGTTTCACAAACGAGTCATGCGAAATCTCCAAGTGATCATCTTGGCTAACTACTTCATTAACTTCAGGAGATGAAGTGTGAGGAATAAGAGCTTGTGCTCTTGTTACCACTGCGTTGGCTGTTTGCATATTCTGTTCTTCCCAGGCAGCAATTTGTTGGGGGGTGCATTCCTTAACCCCGTGAATACGACCGATTATAAGATCCGCAATAGGGTTAGGTAGAAGACACGCGTGGACATCTCCCGTAAAGAAAGGAGTAGCAATGTGAATAATAGCGGTCGAGTACTTTTCAACTGTGCCACCATATGTTACACATTTAACTATTTTTCCTGTGGCACAGCGAGGATCTATAAGCGATTGCTTAACCCCAATAGTAGTGCACCCAGAATCAAATAGTAATGAGACTGGGTTACCATCCACGAGACCTCTATGCAAGATAAGCGATCCTCTCCCGTCATGCGCAATTGCAGAAGGGAGAGCGGGCAGAGGGTGACCACAACTTAAAGTAGACACAGTGGTTGGTTCAAATAATGTTGAGCATTGGGTGCATTTAGATGCTCTCCCAAAGTCAAAAGCTGCACAAGTGACAGCATTAGAATTTTTATTCTCGTTCACTTGATTATTGGCACCATGAGACTCTTGTACAGAGTTTCCCTGGTGATGTGATCTCTTTTTCTTGTACTGAGATCTACCACGATTATTATTCCCTCTGAAATTATCAAAGTTTGATCTACCATGACCATCGCTCTGGTTCGAATCCCAGTTTCCATAATCACTAATGTCATTACACCAATGATCATAGTGTTTACCTGTTTGGTTACGATGCCCCCGCGAATGATAGCTTTGAAAGTGTCTATAGTGACTACCTCTTCGCAAGTTTCCATAATTATAGGACCCGAAATAACGAGGACTATCAGATCGCCTCCAGTTCCTTTAAGAAGACCCATTATGTGATGGATTACCCTGATTCTGATCATAATTACGATTGCTCTTGTTATTGAAGTTGTGTTGAGCACCTTGGAATTTATTCATAAAGTTAGGACCATATGGTGCTGCAGAAGCAACCGGCAATTCTTCCTTCACCCTAGTATTGCTAAAAAAACAGTAGCATGGGGATGTGCTGTTACATACTGGCAATCCAGTATTCTTCCCATGTCTTTTATGTCTTTAGTTTACGCTCATGAATAAAAAGCAGGAAAGACTCATTGACAGATGGAATCATAACTTTATCTCGAAATAATATGTCCATAAGCTTCATATAGGTTTTTGTCTGTTTTAGGACAGCTAAATCCAACGTGTGAATGTTAAAGCGGGACGTATCTTAGTGAATTAAAATCAGAGGGGGGAACAGATAACTGACTCCAGTTTCTGGTAGCATTTGTCTTTTAAAACGAAGTCGATAATCTTCTTTTAATTGATTATCTCTTAAGTAATGTTGCCCTGACAACATCATAATTAGTTCTATCAGTTTCCACCTCTACTGCCATTACAGATTACTCAATGGTTCTCCTGAAACTCCGAAAGTAATTCCATCAGGTGTCCGACATATTTTTCCTTATCTACCTTATGCGCTATGCATGGTTAGATTGGAATCTATCCAAGGTAGAAGGTTATGTCGTCCTTTACGAGGGTTGAAAGGAGGTAATTTGACCTTATAAGTATTCTCCTTTTATCTACCCCGAAGTTGATTGATACTCATATTCATCACCTTTAATTTCTCCACCTCCAAAGCTAATAGTTTTACCTCATGTTCCATTTGTGCTTTCCTTTCCTCAGCAGCAGCTTGAAGTTTTCTCTCTTCAGCAGCAGCTTGAAGTTTCCTCTCTTCAGCAGCAGCTTGAAGTTTTCTCTCCTCAACAGCAGCTTGAAGTTTTCTCTCCTCAGCAGCAGCTTTCTCTTTGCTTGCTGTATTCTTCTACATCTTCAGCTTCTCTGTCCAACTGCATTTGCATCCTTTCTCTTCAGCCTTCTGTGCCTTGGCATTGAGTTGAGCAAGTGCAAACTCTTCAATTTATCACCAGTTTTGCCAAGGGATTTCCCTTTGCTCAATAAAGACATCTAATGTAACATCCTGTCTAAATAATATGAATTACAACCTGAAAAATTGAATAAATTACCTTATCCCAACCTCAATGGGAACAAGTCTGTAATCCTAGACTTGTTATAACTCAATTCACTTTATCCTATCCCAATCTCCTTGGGAGACTTTTTTTAAAAAAAATCAAATACTTGGTATAATCACCTTGTTTCTTTATAATAATATGATCATAAATAACCTCTATCTGAAAAGTGCATCATATAAACAATAATAGTCGATGACCAAGTATATATAGAGACTGTGTATGATGAAGAAGTAGACACGATGAAAACAATACAAAGACAAGAATCCTTATAACATCCGAAAACGTTCGCAGAAGTCAAATGATAAAAAAAGCTTAACAAAACCTAATGTTGTAAAAAATTACAATGATAACTGCAAAAATCAAACGACAAATGAACAACACTATTATAAACAAAAGGGTTTTATACACATAAATGAAAGGAAGGAGAGGCGGATAGATACAAACAAAACAAATCGAAAATCAAAGAATGGAAAAATATAACGAAAACGACACTAACACTCTCGTACCCAAGCTAAGAAAATAAAATGAAAGTATTTCAACACACGTCGCTCTTTTCGCAAATACCCTGCTGTGGGAATTATGGGCAAGTCCCTGTCAGAAAACGCTACTCGATAGGGGCCCAAATGATATAACCTCTGTCACGTGAGTATCTTCTAACGGAGTTGTGGTGGGACAGATGTTATTAAGAGTGGTTGCTAAGTTTTACTTAGTGTTAGGAACTGACCTGAGGTCAGCTGGTGAAGGTCCCTGAAGATTAAACAGTTTATGTGATATCTTACAGAGTACCTTGCTGCTACACCACCTATGACCTCAATCAGACTTTTCTTGACTAGTATGTCTGATAGCTACGTTTAATGTCTAGGGTAATGAAATGTGGTGTGCTGGTAAATAAATACACAAACACATACACTAAAACACTAATATTAATCTCAATGATCAATTCAATTAACACTGTGTTAAAATTTAGAAATTAAAATTTTTTCAAATTTATTTTGTCCTGAACCATGTTTTTCTGCTGGTCAGGACTTTTAAATCAATATGAATTAATGTCAATAGAAGTACATATAATTTAATAATCACATGAAAGGCTCCTACCGTATAAGTACATATATTTATATATATTTATATATATATATTATATATATATTATATATATAAATATATATATGATATATATATATATTATATATATATTTATAACTATAATTATATATATATAAGTAAAATTTGCTAATATTGGGTACTAACTAAAAAGGTCTTTAGGAAACTAATGCTGGATTCTTAAAAAACGTTCGGTCGTGGTACTTGCATCTTACCCAGTCTTTAAAGGTAACAATGTTTATTTTGCTCTTTAAAACAGGATTAATGGTGGTAAAGTTTCTTTTTTTTCACAATGGAATTTTAAATTTTCTTATAGTTTGATGAATCTCAGCAGGCCTAGGTCTTTAATACTTATCTGGCCTAGTGCAAAGATTGAAGAAAGTGTTCCTTAGGCCCCACTATTCCTCACATGCTCTTGAGGGTAAATGCAAAATGGTAGGCATCTCATACAAAGTTGGACTATCTCCAGAAAAATCTGGCCACTAAGCACAAGTGCCAGACAAAGGAAACTCTGAAACCCACAAAATTAGGCTATGGTCTTAACATACTACCTAAGTTCACCATGTTTACAAGCAATAATACATGTAAATACAAGACAGGGTCAGATTTCTCTCTGACCCGACCCAGCACATCTCATCCAGGCTGTTATCAAGTGGCACTAGTTTCCCATTCCTCTATGTCCCTGCACTGCAATCTGAAATATTTTCATTAATCTTCTTTTTTTCCATATAATAAGGTGGGTGATATGTTTCCATGACCACTTGAAAAGAACCATCTGTATTCTACATTTTCTGATAGTTTATCATATTAATAATTCAAACTTCTAGGCCCTGGTACAGTCAGCTGGGGGACCTAGAATAAGTAACTCACTTGAATCGTAATCCTTTTTCATTACTTATATGGGCAGTATCAATCACATTCAGAATTGTTACATAAAAGGTTAATAAATTTTTCCCTTAATCCACAATTCAAAATGCAAAAACACAGATAAGTTTGAAATAGCACAAACTCAGCTGAGCTGATGGCTTTAGACTAGGGCGTCCCACTAACTATTTATAAGCAAATATTTTTCAATGGACGACAAACTTCTTAGCCTCAACCGATCTGCTTATTGTATGGACCGTCTTCAAACAAAATGGCAACTTCCGGCAAATTTTTCAATAAAACATTAATCTTCGTCCAATGAAGGAGTTGCTTCCTCCCTATACAATTTGAAAATTTCAAACAAATTGTCCAAATTTTTGGTCAAATGTGAAAGTGTATTTCTGTCGGTCTGACCCTCCGTCCGAACTTGTCATTTCCCAAAATTATACTTGGTTTTTGGAGCCCAACTACAAAAAACTATCCAAATTTTCTCTCACTCAACGTTTCTTAGATTTCTAGCTGCGAAGATAATTTTAGATTCTATCCACCTTGTCTCCCCTTGTTTACATGTAATTTTTTTCTGCCTTCGTCGCTCAAGGACGCGTCAAATGTAACCCTAATAGTGGCTGCCAAAACTAACAACACTTGTTTGTGAGTCTGCATCGAACAAATCAGTCTTTTGTCAATAACTTCCGATTTATCTGTTCGTCCTTTTATTTGAAAGCATAGTATTTGCCAGGAAAAGATAAGCTCTTAAACTAGCTAACTTTTGTGATTCTAAACCTATTAATAAGAAATTCCATATTTTTTTCCATGTTAGTCTTAAAATCTATAAACTACTACTCGTTCACTTCTTTTACCGCTATTTTCAAACTAAATACGTGATTCTCCCGGGAATTACGTCATTCTAAACAAGAGCTAAACTTGTTTTCGTGACCAATTGACTACATGTTCTTACTTTTACATCGTATTTCAAACCACTAGCTACAAGTCCGCGCGTATGCTAGTTTTAGGTTCAAATGCGTGCAGACGGCATCATTTTTTTCTTTCCTTCTTTTCTTACCCCGTCTAAACGAATAGGCCTTTCGTGTCTCCATGTTATAACTAGTTTTTTTTTTCAATGACACTAGAAAACGATGGTACGGTCTATCAAATCAACGCGCCTGTGGCGTGGTCGAAAAAGTAGCAGCGTATCTTGACTATATTTTATCCCTACATTTTATTTTAACTTTTATCTTTATAAATGGAGGATTTCATCGCTGTATCAATGTATTTCACCACAGGAGTCACCTGCCCAACCAGCCCGCGTAACACACACTAACACATTAAGTAAACAAAGAACATGTAAACAAAGAATGCATTAATAAAGTGTGTTGTAAGAAGGCTCAGCTACACAATATAACGGTACAAAGTTTCCGAAGAAACAAACCGCCACTTATCTTAGATATAATCCTGGCCTTAGTCAACAATGGTGTCTGACAATAAACAGCAATGCGAGGAAGCTCCACCTTTGACAATTACAGTGATGAGACTTGTCAAAAACAGCTGAACTTGTATGTAAACACGAGTTGGGATCGTTCACAATGAAGGTCATCGACGAGTTTCAAACTGTTGAAGGTGTGTTGCTGTTATGTGTTGAACAGTATAAATGATCTTGTCCAGTTTCCAATGTGTAGTTCATCATCAATGTGTTATCATCAAATAATGTCCTCAATCAGTCCAATGGACAGCTTTAGACCCACTGATCTTGCCTACCACAAATGTTAAGGTGGGATTTACGTTATGTCCTTTCTGTGTACTGTTGTAGTCAGTCCGACCTGGGCCAAACAGCTTTGTTATGCGTGATTAGCTCACCAGGCGTTGAGGCGCTAACAGGGTGTAATGTTGACATCCGAACATCAGACATTTCTTGTATGTGAGGTACTCGAAGTTTGTGTGGTTGACTAGTGATGCGGGTGAGTAGAGACACGAATGCGTTTAGGCTCTTTGATAGGTTAACAAGGCACCCACTCACTCACATGCAGTAGTCAGTAATTGTAGAAACTGCTGGAACTTTCAACCATTTATTTACGAGACACAGTGACATCAACAGTTACAGTCAAATGGACGAGAATCAAGGACATCATATATACTGTATTGGAAACAACTGGCAAAACATCTGGCATTATAAAGCTTGAACCACTCATCTATAAGGACGTTATCGACAATGGTCTGTCCTTTAACAACTGTTCATATGTGGTAATAAATAGGAACATTGAACATCATCAGTTTTGTAAAGCTTGTAGGTATGATGCTAATAACGCTGGCTTGACAACATATTCTTTTCCTACTGTAGCTCAGGGCCCCTGACTGAACGTGTTAGGTAGTCCTTTAACAAATATACTTGCTTAATCTAGAAGTCTGTGAACTTGTAAATAAAGTCAAGACTACATCTGGCTTCACCCGCCAGGCACTTCTTCTTCTGCTTAAAGTTATAGGCCGTAATGACGGGCCTTATAATGGTTGATAAACAACTGTACATTTTTCCCATAGGCATGTATTATCTTCCATGCTGAAACATACTGCCATCCTGTGGGTTTCACAACAATGTACGTTCATTGTGCTTCTGTAAAGTACTTCAACAAATAGACCTAATTGGCTACGTCAAGCACACATAATGGACTCTGGATCACAAGAACTGTGAGGGCTACTCACAGGTTTATACAAAATGTTCTGCAAACTTTGCGTAATAATTAAGTAATTTTACCTTGGATAAAATTCCTAGAAGTACACAAATAACACCTGTCGTCATACCAGACGAACAGAATAACTCTGGGGAAAACACTAATATTACAAGACTATCTTTCCCCCAATTAATGCAGAGAAGAAACAACGGACATCTTCGTCCGGCAGAAAACCAGCTCATCACTCCAGACGGAAGTCTGCTCGGTTCGCGCTCAAAGCTAGCGCATGCGTAGAGAGAACAAATTTGAGAACAGTTAACTATCCCGTCTTAAGAAAGAATAAACACAGGGAAGGTAACCCCTAATCAACCTGTGTCAGGGAGTTAACATACAGTTCTGTACCTTCGATTATCAAAAGTATTAAATAGATTTACATATTCTGGAACCGACAAAAATGACGGTAACAGAGGTAGTATGCAGTATTCATAATGTCGTAAGGCAGGCAGTTTCGCTAGGGAGACGCTGTCCTTGCATTCTCAACAGTTTAATATATTTGATACATTTGATACAATAATGAAAATTACTTCCTGACATTCAAAGAAACTAGGAACACCTCAACAGAGTATATTGGTGCCCTAGTGATGGTAAAATTCAGGTAAAACACAGTAGACTGCAGGAGCTAACACACATGCGACCTCTCACATTAAAACACAATAGGCATCTCTTCTTGCAGACGATAAAAACCCCATTTCTGCTCAAATTGGAGTCTGCTACCATTCTTTCCCGGCACGACGTCATTCCCGTTATTTTTTAGTACATCCGTAATAAAATATAAGAAATGAAGCTCTGTTGAGCTGAAGATACTTCACACATAATCGTTATGAATTTTACTCATAACAGTGCTGATCTTTTGATACTGTTAAACTCTGATCTTATTTATTGCAGCGTGTTTTCAGTTCTGGTACTGATTCCAGCAGTGATCTGCAGTCTGCAAAGATCACTGCATAGCTGGTGGATGCTGCTCTGATCTGGTGAAGATTTTTGTTTATAGATTTCACCTTGATATAGTGTTGGGAAAGCTTTATAGATGATCCTCCCGTTGATGAATCATCCAAAGATGCTTCCTCATCCATTGTTTAAAATACCCTTTGTGGATCCTTCTGTGTACTTACGTTTCCACTCATTGGGCTTGTATTTGTCTTCAATCATCTCATGGACAAATAATTTAAGATGGGTGGGGGATGGGGTAAGTCTGATGAATTTCCTTTTTCCAGGGAGGATATAGTTATTTTGTTTTGTGTCAGTAGTTTAGCAATTAAAACCAGTAAGTAGTTCCCTGTCTTTAGGTGATTAGGGTGGAGTTCTTCATGTTAGTGATGCAGATGTTTGGTGATATGGAAAAAGCGGTCTCTTCAGCCAGTTTTGAATGAGACTACGATGGATGGGTTTGAAAAAAAAAAAAATCGAAAAAAGGTGATTCGTCTTACGAGGACAAAGGACAAAGAAAATAGTCTACGTTACGGCCACAAGGCCTTCGTCAGGAAAGGAAAGAAAGTGGAGGCCAGACAGGACACATAAAAACTAAATAAAATAAAAACTGGGTACTTCCCTGAAGGCAAGAACCGAAATTCTATCAAAATCGCTGTCCTGTTGATGAGCGCGTGGCTGAACAGAAAGCGACTTCCGCCGCCGGATGCACACAACGCACACCAAGAAACCAAAAAACGAAACCGGAAAATAAACTACCCAACGTGATAAAAGTGGGGACTGGAAATAATAAGGGACAGAATGAGTGGGAGATAAATAAATATGAAATAAAAAAATGTATATGGCATACAAATAGAAGAATAGGATAAGAGTGGAAAGAGTAAAATAGAGCAAGAGAGGAGAGGGTGACCTCAGACAAAGGTGTGAAAAGTGTTGAGACCGGCTGGTTTTAGACACCCCATGCGGTGGATAAGACGGTTCTCAAGCTGTTCTCGGCTGGCAGTGTCAGAGGAGCAAGATCGGATCGCTGTGACCTGGATGTCGATGGGACCATGGTGGTCAGGACCATTGAAGTGTATAGCAACTGGTGTTGACTTTTTCTGAGCGATGTCATTTAAGTGCTGGCTGAATCTGTCCCCAAGTCGTTTGCCTGTTTGGCCAATATAGGTTTTGCAGCAACGGTTACATATGATCGTATAAATGACATTGCGCGATTCACACGTGAAGCTACTAGTGATGGTGTACGTAGCCTTAGGAAAGGACACCTTCTGGGTTGAGATGACATACTTGCACGTGTTGCATCGTGTCCGACCACAGGGTAGTGTGCCAAAGTGAGTGGCATTCTCCTTTGGGAGACGGCTGTGAACAAGAAGATCCTTCAAGTTCGTGTCACGTCTATATGCCACCAAAGGTGCTTCACTGAATACTTTTTGGGTCAGAGGCTCTGCTTGGAGGATAGGGAGGTGGCGGAAAAGGATCTGTGTGACAGTAGTACTGTGAGGGTGATGGGTCAAGATTAATTTGACTCTATCCGAAGTGGATTTATGGTGAGGTTTGAGGGCCTCCAGACGAGAGATGGGGAGCACACGTTGGAGAGCAGAGGTGAGAACATGGTCTGGATAAAGTCTGTTACGGAAAAAATCCAACATCTCATTGGTTCGTTAGTGGAAGTCATCGTCGTCTTGGCATAAACGGCGGAGGCGGAGAAGTTGTGAAAAAGGAAGGGAGTCACGACAGGCCCGAGGATGAGAAGAGGTATACAGGAGGTAGCTGTGGGCATCTGTCGGCTTGTAGTATACTGAGGTATTAAGGCCGGAGGGCGTGATAGAAATAGTAATGTCAAGGAAGTTGACAGATACTGTGGAGACGAGGGAGGTGAACTTGATGGTGGGGTGAAAGTGGTTCACAAAGTCGATGAAGCGGTGTAAATCAGTCTCAGACATATATGTGAGACCTATGCCATCATCGATATATCTGCGGTAAAACCCAGGGAAAGGACCGGAGTATTGTTGCCATATCTGATGCTCCAAGTGGCCCATGAATAGACAGGCATAGCTGGGACCCATCTTCGTTCCCATGGCAACACCGCTAATTTGGTCAAAAAACTGACCATTGAATTCAAAGGAATTCAGTTGAAGGACCAGTTCAGCAAGACGGAGAAGAGTGACAGTGGATATAGAAGGGCAAGTGCGTTGGTCCAGAAAAAACTGAAGAGCCGGAGACCATCAGAGTGGGGAATAGAAGGTATACAGAGAGCAGACCTGTCCAGCAAGAAAAGATGTAGGAGCGGTCTGCTGGGAGTCGGATAGAGGAGAAAGTTGTAAGAGCGTGGTTGGTGTCTTTGATGAAGGAGGGAAGATTCTCAACGTTAGGCTGGAAAATGCTATCGAGGAAGTCAGAAATGTGTTCAGTAGGACAAGAACAGGCTGAGACAATAGGTCTTTCAGGTTTTTCGAGCTTTTGAATTTTGGTTAGCATGTAGAATATAGGCTTTCCCAAAGAGCTGTTATTAATCCTGAGATTAGATGCTTCGGGAGTAAGATTATTACTAGTGATAAGTTGTTTAATCGTGTGGTGTTCCATGCGATTGTTAGAGACTGTCGCATCGCTGGTCCTTGACCTGGTAATTGAGCCATTGTTCATCTGGTTTTTCCCTTCCCTTAGCTACAAGTCCTTCTGCCAGACGACAATGGCTCCGCCCTGGTCAGCCGGTTTGATGCCGATGTCGGTTCTACGGCGAAGAAGGGTGAGAGCACCAGACTCCGCCGAAGTGAGCTTAGAATAATGCAATCTACGAGGGCGGAGCTGCTGAATGTCATGGATGGTGTTCTTGATATACAGTTCCAGCGCATGAGAGGCTCCAGGTTTTAGGTGTTAAAGGGAGGTTTAGTAGAGTCAGAAAGCGTCGCGAAGATGTCGGGATTTCAGCCTGTGACTGCGGAAGTGCTGTCTTTCTCTCTAAAATGGAGCTTTCAGCCTCATGCGACGGTGAAAACCGATAATGAAACATCCTGGAGGAGATTGTATTGGCCTAGGGTTGGACGAAGAGGAACAAATTTTAGGCCCTTACTAAGAACAGAGCGCTCTCCCTCAGAGAGGGGGTAGATCTGGGGGGATGCAGGACTACCTGAGTGCATGATGGAGTGGAGGATGGAGGGGTAAGCTATGGGGGGGTCGGGATGAGACGGGGATAGTTTATAGTGTTTAGACGTGGAAGGAAACTCATGCAGAGCTGCCGGTTCAGTGTGTGGATTAGTGGTGCGTATCATAGAATAGAAAGGGACGTTGTTGGAGGTGAGACACGTAAGCGAAGCAGAAGCTGGGTCTGTTGGGCACTAAGGTCTGATAAACGGCGGGAGTGACTGGCGACTACTACGCGCATACGTTGAAAGCCACATCTGGTCTCAATTCGTTGTAGGAGACGTTGTTCCCTAGGATTGAGTGTACCAGCAGATGGATGAAAATTGGAAGAAAATCCATTAGGAAGAATTTTGTGGCGGAGGAAGGTGTTTAAATTTGTTCCTCTTCGTCCGACCCTAGACCAATACAATCTCCTCCAGGATGTTCATCGGTTTCACCGTCGCATGAGGATTGATAAGCTCATTTTAGAGAGAAAGACAGCACTCCGCAGTCTCAGGCTGAATCGACCTTCTTCGCACGCTTTTCTGACTCTACTAAACCTCCCTTTAACACCTAAACCTGGAGCCTCTCATGCCTGGACTCCTGTATATCAGATACACCATCCATGGGACATTCAGCAGCCTCCGCCCTCGTAGATTGCATTTATGTCCAATCTCATTTCGGCGGAGTCTGGTGCTCTCTCCCTTCTTGTCGCCGTAGAGGACGACCATTGTCATCCAAACCGGGTGACAAGGGAGGAACGATTGTGTCTTCTGGCAGCAGGACGTGTACCTACAGTGAAGGTAAAAACCAGTTGTCAATGGCTCTTTTTACAGGTCGGCCAGGACCAGCCGATGACGCCTGTCTCTAAACAAATCGCTTATTGTACACAACACGATTAAACAGCTTATCACTAGTAATGATATTTCTCCCGAGCGCATCTCATCCGCACTCTATCAGGTTTCATGACATGCTCTTTTTGGGCAAGTCCCTGTATTTCGACATTGGGGCCTCCCAAAATTCCACAAGATCGAAAAACCCTGGAAGGACATATTGTCTCAGCCTTGTTCTTGTCCTACTGACTTCATTTCGGACTTTCTGATAGCATATTCCAGCCTATCGCCGTTGTGAAATTATCCCTCCGTTCCGCTAAGACACCCAATGTCACGCTCTTTCATAACTTTCTCCTTCTATTCGACTCTCCAGCAGACCCCGCTCCTACCGTCGTTGTCGGTTCTTGCTGGACGGTCCTGATCTCTGGTATACCTCTATTCCCCACTCTCTGATGGTCTCCAGCTCTTCAGTTTTTTCTTGGACCAACGCACTTGCCTTTATATCCACTGTCACTCTTCTCCGTCTTGCTGGAATGGTCCTTCAACTGAATTCCTTTGAATTCTATGGTCAGTTGTTTGACCTAATGTATAGCGGTGTTGCCATTGGGATACTCGAAGTTGGGGTGCCCAGCTATGCCTGTTATTCATTGGGCCACTTGGAGCTCAGATAGGGCAACAATTACTAATGTCCTTTCCCTGGGTTTTACCGTCAGATATATCGATGATGGATCGTGTCTCACAGATCTGTCTGTGGACGGATTTACAACGCGGTTTCATCGATCTTTGTGAACCCTTTCACCCCACCCATCAAGTTTCACCTCCCTCGTCTCACAAGTTAATCTGTCAAACTTCCTTGACATTACTAGTTTTTTCCACGCCATCCGGCCTTTATTCCTTAGTATACTACAAGCCGACAGATGCCAACCAGCTACCTCCTGTATAACCTATTCTCATACCTCGGGCCTTGTACGTGGACTCCCCTTCCTATTTACTCAACTCTTCTTCAGCAACGCCACCGCCGTTTAATGCCCAATACGGACGTTGAACTTCCATTTACGAGCCAATGAGCATGTTGATTTATTTTCCGTAACAGACTGTAAACCCATAACATGTTCCTCACCTCATGCTCTTACCAAACGTTGTGCTTCACCCCCATCTATCGTCGGGAGGTCCCTCTCAAACCTCTCACCATAAATCCACTTCGGATAGAGTCCAAATTATCTTGACCCGAATCACACTCACAGTACTAACTGTTTCAAAACAGAGATCCATTTTCCGCCACCTCCCAATCCACCAAGGCAGAGCCACTGAACCCAAAAAGTATTCATGAACACCTTTGGTGGCCATATAGACGTTACATGATCTTGATAGGGATTCTTCTTGTTCACAGGGCCGTCTCTCCCAAAGGAGAATGCCACCCACTTTGGCACCACTAACCCTGGTGGTCGGGACACGATGCAAAACACGGGCAAGTAATGGCAACTCAACCCAGAAGGTGACACTTTCCCTAAGGCCTACGTTCACCATCACTAGTAGCTTCACGTGTGAATCGCGCAATGTCATTTATACGGATCAATTATGTAAACGTTGCTGCAAAACCTATATTGGCCAAACAGGCAAACGACTTGGGGGACAGATTTCAGCCAGCTACATATTACAATGACATCGCCTCTCAGCAAAAGTCAATCACCAGGTGCCTATACACTTCAATGGTCCTGACCACCAATGGTCCCATTCGACATCCAGGTCACAGCGATCCGATCCTGCTCCTCTGACACTGCCAGCCTGCTGGAGAACAGCTTTGAGAACTGTGCGTTCTACGTTTATCCACCATGGCATAGGGGGGTGTCTAAAACCATGCCGGTCTCAAACATTTCTCAGGGGCTCACCTTTGTCGGAGGTCACCCTCTCCTCTCTAGCTCTATTTTACTCTTTCCACTCTTATCCTGATTCTTCTATTTGTATGGCCATATTACATTTTTTTCATTTCATATTTATTTAGTCTCCCACTCAACTGGTCCCTTATCTATTTCCAGTCCCCACTTTTATCACGTTGGGTAGTTTATTTTCCGGTTTCGTTTTTTTTGGTTTTCTTGGTATGCGTTTGTGCATCAATCCGGCGGCGGAAGTTGCTTTTTGTTCAGCCACGCGCTCATCAACAGGACAGCGATTTTGATAGACTTTCGGTTCTTGCCTTCAGGGAAGTACCCAGTTTTTTATTTTATTTAGTTTTTTATTTTGTGGTCCTGTCTAGGCCTCTACACTTTCTGTTCCCTTTCCTGACGAAGGCCTTGTGGTCCGTAACGTAGACTATTTTCTTTGTCCTTTGTCCTCGTAAGACGAATCACCTTTTTTCGATTTTTTTTCAAACCCATCCATCGTATTCCACGTCTTACCGCAGTTACTCCTCCATTCCTCGATTACTATATATATTTTTTTTGAACTGCACCGTGTCTCTGTTATCTCGTATCTCTATCTACAAATTATTATCCTTATCTCCCTGATTCCTTATCCTATCGCCTTTATGCTCATGATATTTTATATCCCCTATTCACCTATTTTATTTTTTTCGTGTTTCCCTATTTTTCCTTCTTACCTTTTATTACCGCAATTTAACCTATTTATTTATTGTTTCAGCGTCTTTTATTTTATTTATTTTCATATTTACGTTTTTTTATTTTCTGGACGGTTTTCTTTTTCCCCACTATGCCCTCTCTGAAATATTTTATCAACTCTCTCCGTGTTTTGTACGTGGTCAAATTACTGTTGGCGGTTTGACAACAGCTTTAGCTCCCTACCTCCTGAATATATCCCGTGTCGCTATTGACTTTGCGTTCACGTGGTTACTTTCTCAAGAAAAACTAGAGTCATCCTCCCTATCTCCACTTTTTTTTCCCATGCAACACCTGCCACTCCTCCACAAAATTCCCTGCAGTAAGGGATTTTTCTTCCGACAATTTTCATCCAATCTGCTGCGTACACTCATTCCGTATGGGGGAAATCAAGATCTCTTGTCTCGTGCTCCTCGTCTTATCTCAACGCAATTTAGTTGATGTTGTGCTCCTGAAGCGCAGATGTTGGTGGCCTTTCAACGTAATGCGCAGTGGAGTGGCCGCCAGTCACTCCTCCCGCCTATTCTTATTCAGACCGTATGTGCCCAAACAGACCCTGCTTCTCTGCTTCGCTTACGTTTGTTCTCAACCTCCAATCGCTCGCAAGTGTGTCCTTCTACTTTCTAGTGTACTATCTGCAACCAAATCGCACCACTATCCCACACGGAACCGGCAGCTGCATGTAGTTCTCTTTCCACGTCTAAACTCAAGGAATACTATCCCGTACTCATGTCCCGAACCACATAGCTACCCCTCCATCCACTCCACTCCATCATGCACTCAGGTTGTCTGCAATGCCCCCCAGATCTTACCCAACTCTGAGGGAGTGCGATCTGTTCTTAAGTAAGGGCCATTGACAATTTTGTTCCTCATGACGGCACCGTTAATACATAGAACCAAGTAACAATCTCGTGCGCTGGGTGGGTGTTGCATTCGGGGTCGAATACCGGTATAGCATGAGGCTGAAGAGCTTCAATTGTAGTGTGTTAAAGTGTACAGCTCTCCGCAGTCCTCAGGCGGGACCGCCGGACATCAGTCGCACGCTGTTCCTGACTCTACAAAAACCTCCCTGTATTCACCCTAAACCTGGGCCTCTTAGTGCCCTGGACCTGTATAGCAAGAACAGACTGTATCCATGTCATTCTACGAAGCCTTGAGCTACGGCCCTCAGTTAGATTGCTTTATTAATCAAATCTCACTTCGGCCGAGTGTTGGTGCTCTCTCCCTTCCCTTACGCCGTTTACGAGACGGTCAATTGTACATCAAAACCGGCTGACAAGGGAGGGAGCCATTGTCGTCCTGGCAGAATGAACTTGTGTACCTAATGTGAAGTGTAAAAAACCAAGTTGACCAATGGTCTCTTTTTCACTGGTCCAGGACCCAGCGTGTTGCGACCTGTCTCTATAACAATCGCATGGTTTTAAACAAAACACGATTAATACCTGCTTATTCACTAGTAATGAGCTTCCTCCCGAAGCATCCTCTTCTCAGGATTCATGACCTGCTCTTTGGGCAAGCCTGTATTCTTACATGCTCCCCAAATTTCACAAGATCGCAAATCACATGGGAAGACCTATTTGTTCTCAGCCTGTTCTTGTCAAGTACTGAACAAAACTCATTTCTGACCTTTCTCGATAGCCTATTTTCCAGCCTAGCGTTGTGTATCTTCCATTCCTTCATCAAAGACTCCAGATCACCGCTCCTTACTACTGTCTCCTCTATCTCGACTCCCAGCAAGACCGCTCCTACCGTGTCTTTTATTGCGGGGTCGTCTGCGGTCTCTGTATACCTCTATTCCCCACTCTGATGGTCTCCAAAGCTCTTCAGTTTTTTTTCTGGACCAACGCACGTTGCCCTTCTATATCCTAATGTCACTCTTCACTTCTCAGTCTTGCATGAACTGGGTCCCTTCACAACTGAATGTCCTTTGAGGATTTCGCAAATTTGGGTCTGTTTTGTTGACCATATATTATTAGCTCGGTGTGTTGCGGCATGGGAACGTATGGGGTGGTCCCAGCTATGCCTGTCTAAGTCTAGGAGCCACTTGGGAGCAGTCAGATGCTATGCTAACTTGATACTCCGTTCAGTTTACTCCCTTTGGTCTTTACCGCAGTTATTTCTCGATGGATTGGCAATAAGGTCTCCACAGTTATGGTCTGTAGACTGAATTTACACCGCTTTCATCGGCTTCTGGGAACCTCTTTCGACCTCCCTCCTTCAAGTTCATCCCTCCCTCGTCTCCCACAGTATCTGGTCAATCATTCCTTTGACAGTACTATTTTCTTATCACGTCCGCTCCGGGCCTTATTTACCTCAGTATACTTCTAGCCGACATCAGTGCCCACATCTACCTCTGTATTACCTCACGTCTCATCCTCGGGCTGGATCCGCTCGATGACTCCCTCTTCCTTTTTCACAACGTCTCCGCCCTCCGCCGTGGATCCTTTATGTCTCTAAGACTCGACGTTGACTTGCCACTTACATTAGCCAATGGTGAATGGATTTTTTCATAAACAGACTTTATCCAGAACATGTTCTCAACCTCTGCTCTCCAACGTTGTGCTCCTCCTTCTCCTCGTCTGGGAGGCCCTCAAACCTCACCATAAATTTCCACTTCGCGGATAGAAGTCATATGATTGGTACTAATAATCTTGTGATCCATCACCCCGTCCACAGTTACTTTACTGTCTAAAAAGAATACCTTTTCTCCGCCACCTCCCTATCATCCAAGCAGAGCTTCTGACCCAAATAAGTATTCAGTTGAAGCAACTCCTTTGGTGGGCATATAGACGTGACAAAGAACTTGGAAGTGATCTTTCTTTGTTCACTAGCCGAGTCTCCCAAAGGAGAATAATGCCCTCTCACTTTGGCAACACTACCCTGTGGTCGGACACGATGCAACACGAGTGCAAGTATGTCATCTCAACCCAGGAAGGTGCCCTCCGAGCTTCCGATCCACCAATCTGGCCACACCGAGGGCTACGTACACCATCACTAAGTACTCTTCACGTGTGAATCGCGCAATGGCCATGTATAACGAATCATATGTAAAACGTTGCTGCACAACCTATATGGGCCAACATGGCAAACGACTTGGGGACAGATTCAGCCAGCACTAAAGGACATCGCCTCAGCAAAAAGTCACCACACCAGTAGTACTATATCACTTCTCACAGATGGGTTTATCCATTGAGAGTCGTCGGCCTCTAGCCATTGGGCCCATCGACAATCCAGGTCACTCCAGCGCATTCACGATCGCTAGCTCCTCTTGACACTGCCAGCCCAGAGAAGACTAGATATGTTGAGTACGATATGTTCTTATCCACGCACGAATTTGGACTTGGCGTGGATGCTTGTCCCTAAATCCTGCTCGAGTCCTCATCGTATCTTGTTCACGCACCTTTGTCTGAGGTCACCACACTCCATCCTCTCTTGACTCTATTTTACTCTCATTTTCCAACTCTTTCGCGATATCTATTCTTCTATTTTGTATGCCTACTATACATTTTTTTTATTTCCATATTGTTTATTTATCTCCCACTCATTGCTGTTCCCTTATGTTATATCTTACAGTCCCCACTCTTTTATCATCGTTGGGTAGTTTAATTTTCCGGTTTTTTTCGTTTTTTGGTTTCCTTGGTAGTGTGCGTTGTGTGCATCAGGCGGCGGGAAAGTCGCTTTCTGTTGCAGCACCAGCCAGAGTTTATTCACCTCCTCATCAACCAGGACAGCGATTTTTGATAGAATTTTCGGTTCTTCGCCTTCAGGACTGGACCTCAGTTTTTTACTTTTGTTGTTAGTTTTTATGTGTCCTGGTGTCTGAGGTCCTCTCAAGCTTTCTTTCGCCTGTCCCTGACGTAAGGCCTTGTTGGCCGTAACTGTAGGTATCGACATATGTTCTTAGTCCGATTGTCCCTCGTAAGACGAATCACCTTTTTTCGATTTTTTTTTTTTTTTTTTTTTTTTTCAAACCCATCCATCGTATTCCACGCCCTCCACTTCCTGAATGAGACTATCACTGTACTATCACACTCAGCATGTAAAGGGCGATTTGATATGCATAGCAACATCTAACTGTAAGCAAACACCTTTTCATCATGTTTGGCAATAATGGATGGATGTTGGTTTATTTTTCCGTTAGACTAGTATTTGGAATATAGTGTTGATTCCTACTGTGGCTGGTTAGAGATGCCTTTCTGATTATGCGTTCTCGGTGGTTTTCTTTTGTTTCTCCGTTATCTTCAGGCTGAACATGCTGTGATTCACATGTTACTAGGGCCTGAACTTCTATATACGCGTCAGATACAGTTCTTGTTTATAGTTGGCTGTTTATATTGCCCAGAATTTAACCTCCCCCCCCCCCCTATCATTTCCTCGTGCGTTAGTTCTGGACCTCCAGTCGTTCTCGTTTCTTTTATATAGGCAAAGCTTTCCTGTGATCCTCTATTTGGTTTATGTATGATGCGAGTTATTTGACTCTCAGTGTCTAGAGATAGTATTTGACAGGTTATGACGCAATTGCTCAGTGCTTCGCAGTTTGTGGTTTATAATCCGGCACTCCCCAGTCAGTAGATCGTTTTTTAAGAAAGGCTTGCCAATATGATGTAATTTGGACTGTATGACATCGTGATCTTTGTTGCGGATCACATTATGAAACAACACGGCCTGTATCGAGAGACATGCTTTATTTGCGGTATGGAAGTCATGGTAACATAACCTGGACTTTCGTTCAGTTTGGTGTCTCGATTCTATCATAGTTACGGAAAGCCTGTTGAGTTATATTTACATACTGTTCGAAAAAGATACCCATTTTTGCGTAGTGGGGACTCTGACACGCTCCAGGCTAGTCGTGTACTGATACCTAAAGCCTCGGGGGGAAGGCAGAATAGGGTAACTGATAAACCAACCCATCTCCGGCTGGCCTCTTATTATGCCCAGATGTCTTGACACTGCGTGTTCAAACAGGGGATTACGCAGTCAAACGAATTCTTTCTATTGCCGACGTGGCCGTTTCCCGCGCTAGACAATTACTTGTCTACCGAACCAGCTGTGCTCTAAAACTGATAACTCTTTTATTACTTTTGCCCAGTTAAAAGTTGGGATAAGTATTCAAATGTATTGAATTAATGATGTTCGTAAGTAAAAGACGTGAGTAGGAGCGATCACGTTTAAAAAAAAAAATGCAAAGATGGTGAAGAAATAAAATAAGAACGATGACCAAAAAAGGTAAATGACTATAAAATGTTGGACCACGTTATCACATAATGCACGCCCCATTACATGTGTTTGAATAAGGAAAAATAGGGTCCATTTTCACAGTGCAGGTGGAGTATGGGAAGTAAGTCAGTTGCGCGAGCTGGGCTTGTAGACAGCATGAGAAGAGTTCTTGTGAGGGAAAAATGTAATCTGTAGTATAGGGAGCACGCTATACCTTAACGTGATTTTAATAAGAATAAAGTGGTCCAATGTTGTATGTTATAGTATTAGTATTAGGCGTTCTTTTACGCACCAGTGTAGTTCTGAGGGCTCTGGGGGGGTTGGGGTCTCTTAAGTGATAAAAGATAAGTACTCGACTGCTCCCTTTCAAATAGACACGTTATAACCAAGGCAACTATAACATGAAGTTGTGCATGGCGCTGCAAGTAACCTCAGTATATAAAGTGCATATTGTGGCAGAATGAGCCACCACTGGCCTGAGGAGGGCGTCTGTGTGGAATGCTTTAATGTTAAGCCTACTTTAACAAGCTGGGGCTAGCCTGTGGTGGTGACTACATGCTCCATAGTCAGGTCCCAAGAAGACAAGGTTATGGTGGAATGAGGCTTAATAGTGTAACGTGTTGATCAATCTTATGTGAGGCAAGAGGACGCAGATCGTTTTTGTATCCCAGATATGATTTTTGAGATGTCCAGAACGTCGGCTTTGGCAATTGCGTGGAAATAATGGATGAGATTTGAATTTTAGGCCGACACACTTAGTTATCTTATTTCATGAACTACTGGACTTATCTGTTCCTGCGCAAAGTCATACATACGTGACCAAGAAACACAAAGCGTGCGGCGTACAGGTCATGTTTGTGTCAATGACCCAATACATAGGAGCAACAGAAAAAGACCTCCCTACCGACCACTACAACTGTTTGATTCCGCTCGACTGAGGATTTTTTTTCGGCCTATGTTGCATCTATGTTAGAAGGTCCGGTACTGTGGTGGTTCGGTCGTTAAGATAAGTATCCTATTGTAAGGAGGGTGTCACGCTGCTGTGTTTCGGGCCATGGAGAGGGGAGTCCATCTTGGGTAGTATTTGTTCTACTTCACTGGGAGCTGACTGTGTAATTTGTAGACGGTCATCGGCGACTTGTGGTACTTGTAGGTACGAGTCATCACGGCGATGTGTCTTATTTTGGAGAGAATGCGACTAAATCTGGTTTTTGTAACTTGTATGTCAGGGGACGCTAGACTGTGTACATTCGTGAAATAGAATCCAGGACTGTGGAATATGTGAAGGATCTGGGCTACGTCCTTAAACAACGAGAGAGCTGATAGACTAACTTCAAGAGCACACACAGTGGGGACACTAGATACGGATAAGCGAGAGATACTAAGAACAATTAATGATTGCCTGTTAGAGAATGACACTGAAATAGATGAATCATCAAGGTTAAGACTGATGGAATTTGGCATCAAACGTCTGGCTAACAGAGACGGATGTATGAGAGGATGTATCTGTCATGCATACAACCAGGAAGCTACAGGAATAGTTAGCATTCACACTCTTCGACATATGCTGAGGGAGACTGATCGCCTATGGGTTTGTCCGGACTGCAATGATGTCGATTCTGTTCAACAACAACAAGAACAGCAATGAGGATGTTCTAGACTAATTAAACAGCATACGGAAAAGAACATCCATAGAGAGAGGCGAACGAGGGGGCGATTGAGAGGAAATGAGATACCTTTACACTCATCGTTTAGTGTAAAAAAGTGACAATCGAGACGATTGTTTAAGAAAACCGTTAGTGAATGAAATAGAGTACTGTAAAACTCAGTAACTGAAGTAAGTATTGAAAGAAACTGTGTAAAAGAAAGAGTCTTTTTCTTCTTCTTCGATCCTTAGCCGCCGACCGTCAAAGCAGTCAGTGGCCATTACGCCTGGTGGCGTCTTGTAGGGCAACAACAAATTGATTCCACTTTGCTCGGTCGGTGGCCAGCCTTCGTACAGTGCCCCAACTCTGGTTCATTCTTTGCATCTCAACCTCCATAGTCCTCCGCCAAGTGGTTTTTGGTCGGCCTCTCTCTTGTTTTCCTTTTGGGGTCCATAGCATAGCTGTTCTTGTGATGGCATCGGGGTCTCTTCTGAGGACATAGTCAACCCAGCTCCAACGTCTGCCAGCTATGCTGGTGTGCATATCCTTTTGCTTGCTCCGAGTAAGCAGATCTTGGTTGGTGATGGTATTCGGCCAATAGATTCGGTGAATTTTTCTTAGGCATGTTGCGTGAAAAGATGACAATTTCGACATGTCCTTCTCTGTAACTCTCCAGCATTCCGCACCATAGAGAAGCACAGAAAGCACACAGCTCTGATATAATCTTAATTATGTCATTGTGCTGTACTGAGAGAAAGAAAGAGTGCAATGGGATTATATGTGAGAGAGAGAGAAAAGTGTGCGTGAGAAAGAGTGAGAAAATGAGATTGCATTATCAAGTAATAGGTTGAACAAGTCGATGAAGGTTTTAGCTGTAACATCAGTTGTCGTTTTAATCCATCTAACATTTGTCAAGAAATGTTAGAGCTTAACAGTTACATTTTTTCCCATGTAATATTTTTCTCTTCTTGCGTCATTTTCAGGTTACAAATACGGAAATAATGTTACAGGTAAGCAAGTTTTTGTGTCAAATTTTTAAAAAGAAATAAGTCGCTGAATTGATGTAAAGTTGTATTGAGGTAGGCGAAAGAAATGAAAGAAGCCCAATTGTGTGTCTCTGAACATTAGTGGAAACAACAATAACAACACGAACCAGGAAGTTACAGACTTTCGTTAATGGGTAGCTGGGTCACCAAAGTTCAACTGATGACTGTGGCACAGAGTATAAAATGGTGGATAGGAAATTATGACTTCCGAAATATCATTAATAACGTCGCAGAAAAGGGGCTCGTTTAGAAAAGAGAGAGACTTATTCGAGATAATGGGAAAAAGAGAAGAAGGCCAATGCTCTTTACTTTAATTGCTATATAAAGAATCCTGAATAAAAGTCTGTGAGTAATAAAGATACTATTAAATGACAGCGTACTAATGAAAAAAAAAAAAAAACTTCGACGAGAATATCGCAAAAGATGATGCAAGAATATCGCCACATCACGTCACTGAAAATAACTGCCAAGTGCCAGGGAAACAACAGATGAGGAGAAGAATATGCTGGAGGTGACTAGGCCAAACACTGTGGAATCCTGTTGATAGTATAACCAGGTGTTTCTTGCTCCGGAATCATCAGTGAAATAGTAGTAGAAGTAGACCGAAACATAGACTGGGTGAGAACTGGTTGTAGACATGAGGATTATGAAGAAGACGAGGAAATACCTTGAATTTGATTGAACGTTGCAAGAGGATTTAGCAAATTTTGGTGACGGCTTGTGGGGTAATTGATGATTGAATGACGTGAAATAATGTATTGTTGTTTAAGAGCTGCTTATGACCATCCCTCTCTTCTCCAGCACTTCCTTCCATACTTGCAGGTTGGATTGGAGATGTGCCTCTAATTTAGCACTTAGGGCAACATCATCAACAAATGCCAGCTCTGAAATACAGACCTGTCTCATGTTCCAGTACCCCACTGAATACGTTCTTGTTCTCTCCTTACATGCCTTGATGACATCGTCCATGAGGAGTGTGACAAGATATGTGGAATGTACAGGGTGATAATTAACCATGTCTTTACGACTAGTAGTGGTCCGTGAACTCTTCTGACTATATGGTTTGCTTTCCCATACATCAAAATTTCTGAAGACTTGTAGAGAAGCTCTGTATTAACATGATTCAATATGTTCTGAGTGGAATGTTTTTCTTCTTTGCAAACCGTCCCAAAGTTTGACTCCAGGGGACCCTGTTAATGACGCTCATTTTCCTCAGATCTATGGAAGCAAAGTATAGATGGATCAATTTTCTCACTTATGTACTCTAGGGGCCTTTCTCACTCAGCTGTCTGGACTGTTGAAGATTATGTATCATTGTTGTATTTCAGGTGGTTGCCTCAGTTTCAGCACTGGGACTTGGCATGCCCATTGTGGTTGAGCTAGGCGTCGGATTCTGTATGATCTCTAGTGGTTGCCTATGAGTGGAGATTCTTTTACGCATGGGGACACTGTTAGAAAGGGACATATGCTTCCTGGCGGATTTTCGAATCATTGTCTGATTTGTCACCCTTTTTTTAATTGGTGCTATGAGTTGGAATCTCCCAGCCCTTTGGTATGGTCTTGTTACACCACGCTGCCTAGGTAGGACCCTTAGCAGATTTAGGCGTCGCTGACTGATGCCAGACCATGCACTAACCTATTTCTGGTGTTATTAGACATCATTCCTGCTTGCTTTAACCCAATCTTGATTTTATCCAGTGCTGCCTTCAGTTCTTTAGTCCATCTATATGTCATCTTCCACCATCATTGGTTTTTCTCATCTGTTGCTATGTAGTGGTTACCTCCTTTCTGTTGCCTTGATCCTTGCTCCGTCCAGGAGTTCTGAGAAATATTCTTTCCGTCTTTCCATTACTTCCTTCGGGGCAGATACACACACACACACACACATATATATATATAGTGTGGATATTACTTCTTCTACTTTATATTTTGTAGTTTGTTATATTGTATGCGTTGATATTTCATTCGTTCTTGTTTTAGTATTTTTACTGGCTTATTTATCGGCGTCTGTGGCCTAATGGATATGAACGCAGTTTCATAATCCAGATATACCAGGTTCGAAACCTGCTGCAGGCGGTTTGGTAGCAGATCGCTTTGTGTGGATTTTTAACAATGGTTTAAGCGCCGTACCGTTCAGAAAGCAATGGCAAACTACTGAATGAAAAAAATTGCCTAGAAAAATCACAAACAGCCAATAAAAGCTGGGGTTGATTGCCACGTCCTGTAAAGGATAAGCAACTAACTTTTTTATTTATTATACTTTTCTCCCAGTGTTACTAGGGTTGTTTATTTGTTTTCTTCATATTTCCGTGTCGCTTATTCTTGTCTGTGTTTATTTAGCTCATCTCTTGGGACACGCATTTATATGCTTGTTGTCTTTTCCTCTTAATCGTTCGTATATGTCTTCAAAATATTCCCTCTTTGTGACTATGGGTGACGAAAGGGTAATTTTTGTTTTGGTTACTTTGCGATACATGGGGTTTACATATAACATTCATGCTCTATAATGTTTCTATTTTCAGGGAAAAATTCCGGAAATGCATCCAATATAAATTTTGGTAAGTCAAATGTGAAAAATCAATAACTTTGTTATTTTAAGAAAATATCTAACTATTACATTTCCAATTAAATTATGCAAAAAACATACTTATATAGGAGAACTTGGCATGTGTTTGTTGAAGGTCTAAGCTCCTTGGGGAGCTAAAGGGTATTGGTTGATACTTGTATATTTGAAAGGGGCTTATGAGGAGACAAACACATGAAACGGCTGGTGATCCATCATATATATCCTAAATGACAAATATGATGAGATTGTGCCGGGGTGTGGGTGGAAAACTCAGCATGTAAAATAGGATGCATAACAAACCATCCGCTGCTAGAAGACATGAAAATATAGGTGTAGGCTTCCTACACGGTAAACAGCTAAAGTGGTGGTTCCATGATACTCAGATAGCAAAACAGAAAGTTTAATGATGCATGCATGAGCAAAGGACTTTTCTTATAGGATGCCTGTACGCAAATAATTATTCAATTGCCGCTATTGGGAATTTCCTAAGGTTTTCCATTGCACTTTTTTAATCAAACATAGAAGGAAACCTTCACAATAATATATTGAGCTATATTTTAGAAATTTATTTAGAGACACATTTTACAATCTGCGGGATTGTCACGAGATGGAATTGAGGCGACCCCTTCTCGATCACTCTTTTACTTATTTTAATTTGTTTTACTAACTAATTGCGTGCTTTTCCATGGTCAGCACTTTTTTCCTTCACAGTTATGTAGCAAATATTTTGATATTGTCAATACATATGACACATTTTGTTGGTGATAATACATCACATTTGCTAGGCACGGCACAGCTGTGCTGAGATTAGTGTAGGTAAACCCAAATGGGCCTGCTTAGTTTTCGCGTAGTACATGCATGCACCGGAAACGAATGACACAATCGTTTCCTGTCCGACTTTCACGAAGGACATTACTTTATGTGAAAGTAATACGTTGTTACATCTGAAACACATTGTTGTACGAGTCTACAGATGTGTTGATGAGTTTGCCTACAAGGCAATCAGATGTATTTTTACCATATATATGGGAACGGTTACCTCTGCATCATGCACATGATTTTTACATGTCGAAAATAATGTTACATTTCCCCACACGACACGCAATGTTTAAAGACGATTGGCGTTTCCTTAGCTTCGTAACAAAACACAAGCGGGAGCAGACTTGCAATATAATCTGACACTTTTTGCAAGTCTAATTCACTGTTACAATCGCTTGCCAAGACTGCAACCATACCTTGCCAGAAGTTAGAATTCAAAATTCCATTTTACCAGACCGGCCTTTTATTTGAGTATTTTGGAAGGACTTACACAGCCCAGGAAAGCTCTACCATTTTAATAAGGAACCGGAATCTGGGGAACCTGAAACACACGGAGTCAAAGTGGGAACGTATTGCTAAATTAACGACCCCAACGTACACTGGAGATTAAGTCATCTGCCAGTGCCTTTTATTCATCTGAGCAGTAAGTCTGTGAACCAGGATTGGCGTACGTTGTGCATTTTACATTCCATATTCTCCATTACTAACGTGTGAACTAATATGTATGTATTGCCATGTGGATATTAATATGTGAAAAGTGCTACTGGATGTCCATTTGAGGCTGGCAACCTCTGCCCATAGAATGATGAATTCATGAACCACAACTGCAAGGGGTGGTGACTGCTTTATCACTAGTTTCTTAAAGAGAACTAAAAGCATAAGTAGTCCCAAGTTCCATATGTAGCAGGGATGGAAAGATGAAAGAACTGATGTACATTCTAAGTATAATATTTACATTTTCAAACCAGTGTAAATGTCTATGTAAACATATTCAATTTAAAATTAATAAAAGCTTCACACTTTTCAACAAGTGTAGATATAAATGAAAATATATTCAATTTATATTGTGAACTCTTTTCAGTCAGTGGAAATGTAAATGTAAACATATTCCATCTGTAATATACACCTTTTCATTTAAATGTAAAATAAAGATAAAGAAATGTAAAGAAAGTTTTCTCTCGAGGGATTAAGTTTAATTCTCATCGAGGGTAGATTCTGAAGTAGATGGGATGGTGGCATAGGAGAAAGGGGACACATAATTGTGTTTTGGAAAAATGTAATAGAAGAGCGTTTTGTTTTTATTCTGTTACCATAGTTGTTGGTGGCACCAGTGAGGGTACTAATCTCTGGAACATAGTGAGGGTAGAGGTGGACTGAAGTAGAAGTATTAACCATCATCAGAAGGTCTTAGGAACGCGGGTCCAGCTTTGCAGTTACTCTTTGATCGTACTTGGAACGTGCTGGACTTATTATAGTCTGTAGCAGTTCGTCCCTACTGCAGTATTTGCTACGGGGCTACATTAACCTTTGACTGATCTTCAGTTAGGAAAGGAGAAGGCAGTCTTTATAGAGTCCACAAATGCAACGTAAAGAGATGAGTTCAATACTAGACTTTATTCCAAAATTTTTCTCAATGTATGCTTCATCAAATATGAAATCAATAATCTTAAGCTCCAGCTGAGACACATGCTTTCAGCTAAAACATTCCTAACTTTCCCGTCTCTCTGCTAAAGGCATGTTTGTGTCTTCTTTATCTCATTTATGCGTTTCTCAAAATACCGACTCCGGAAATAGTTGGAAATCGTCAAGGGTTGGCCGTAAGGCCGTTGCTCTGGCAAAATGTAAAACTTAGAAACCTACCCATCAAATATATTTATAGAATGTGTGATTCCTATATACACACATTGGAATTGTCGCCGGTGCTGCGGATTTCGTGCAGTGTGCTGAGATACTCTTTGTGTGATCTAAGGTAGGAGATCGGCGCACTGATGGAGTCTTCTTCTTTGATCCTTAGCCGACGACCGTCAAAGCAGTCAGTGGCCATCACGCCTAGTGGCGTCTTGTAGGGCAACAACAAATTGATTCCACTTTGCTCGGTCGGTGGCCATCCTTCGTACAGTGCCCCAACTCTGGTTCATTCTTTGCATCTCAGCTTCCACAGTCCTCCGCCAGGTTGTTTTTGGTCGGCCTCTCTTTCGTTTTCCTTCAGGGGTCCAAAGCATAGCTGTTCTTGTGATGGCATCGGGGTCTCTTCTGAGGACATGGCCAACCCAGCTCCAGACTGATGGAGTAGTCCTTGTACAATGAAGATAGTCATTAAAACCAAATCAAACTAAAGTTAACCGTCTCCGTGTTTTCATCTCTCTTTATTTCTTTTACTATGGGTATACCTTAACAATGACTGCCTGTAATATTACCTATTTAAGTCTTCGTTTTTATTCTTTTATTCACAGGATCATTGATAGTTGTCTCTTTCTATCAGTTTCACTAATATATATATATATATATATATATATATATTATAATTTATATATATATATATATATATATATATATATATATATATAAATATATATATATATATATATATATATATATATAATATATATATATATATACTGTTCAAAAAAAGAAACGCATAGCCATCCGAGGGCGCGTTTTTGTGAGTTTGTAAGTAAAATTTGGTGCTAGGGTATATAAAAAACCAGCCTCAAATGTTCTTTACAGTGTCAAATGCACGTGGTGACCTGAATTGCGTTCGTTTTTGTAATCGTTACAACGCAGTGGTCAATAGTGTTTATGACGCAATTTTTTACCACAGCTCATGTTGCGCGCACGTGAAAGCAACAACATTTGGGGTGAACACTATTCACTGACTAAGCAACTGAAACCCTATAAAAGGATAACGCTACACACACACAAATTCAGTTCATTTTCAAACAGACATTTATGGCGTCTCTATCGATAAACATTGGTATTGGCCGACTGCATGCAGGCGAAAGTCAAAGTCAGGTTGCCAGGCATCTAAACGTGCATCAGAGTACCATCTGTCGACTTTGGCACTGGTTCCAAGCCACTGGCTCAGTTGAAGACCGGCATCGCAGTGGACCACCCAGCGTGACAACAGCAGCGGAGGATCGCTTTATTCGGCTTCGTCACCCCAGAGACAGGTTTACAACAGCTTCCTCAACTACCCAGTCATTGCCTGCAGGACGTCATGTGTGTGATCAAACTGTCCGGAATAGACTGCATGACGCTGGACTTTGGGCACAACGACCTCACCGATGACCTGGCCTTATGCGCCGTCATCGCCAAAATCGACTTCTTTGGGCCAACCAGCATCGTCCCTGGACAGCTGACAATCAATGGAGACGTGTCTGGTTTA
>JAMPIV010017600.1:40000-45000 GCA_024509875.1 Oreohelix idahoensis
CATACATACATACATACATACATACATACATACATACATACATACATACATACATACATACATACATACATACATACATACATACATACATACATACATACATACATACATACATACATACATACATACATACATACATACATACATACATACATACATACATACATACATACACATACATACATACATATACATACATACATACATACATACATACATACATACATACATACATACATACATACATACATACATACATACATACATACATACATACATACATACATACATACATACATACATACATACATACATACATACATACATACATACATACATACATACATACATACATACATACATACATACATACATACATACATACATACATACATACATACATACATACATACATACATACATACATACATACATACATACATACATACATACATACATACATACATACATACATACATACATACATACATACATACATACATACATACATACATACATACATACATACATACATACATACATACATACATACATACATACATACATACATACATACATACATACATACATACATACATACATACATACATACATACATACATACATACATACATACATACATACATACATACATACATACATACATACATACATACATACATACATACATACATACATACATACATACATACATACATACATACATACATACATACATACATACATACATACATACATACATACATACATACATACATACATACATACATACATACATACATACATACATACATACATACATACATACATACATACATACATACATACATACATACATACATACATACATACATACATACATACATACATACAATACATACATACATACATACATACATACATACATACATACATACATACATACATACATACATACATACATACATACATACATACATACATACATACATACATACATACATACATACATACATACATACATACATACATACATACAGCATACATACATACATACATACATACATACATACATACATACATACATACATACATACATACATACATACATACATACATACATACATACATACATACATACATACATACATACATACATACATACATACATACATACATACATACATACATACATACATACATACATACATACATACATACATACATACCTACACGGCCAATACATACTTCAGCATTGATTACTTAAGTTTATCAAACGTATTTTGCTGAAGTTTCCTGTTACTACACGGTAACCAACAACCAGTACTGAAGAGGTGAATGACACAGAACAATGGAATGACTTTATTGAAGCGGACCTACTTTTTATTGGGCATAACATCTGCCCAAGTTTCAAACGAAACAAAGAAAATGGTAACACACACAATGCGGGAAGCGTGACACGAGAGGAACTACTCTACTTGTTGGAAACAGATCAGAGTAAAGCCATCAATGTAATAAAACACAACAACAAGTTGTCGACCACCACCTGTAACATAGACATACAAGACATAGAAACACATTTTAAGGAACGCAGCCAGCGCAGACTTAATACACTTGCAAGCGACCCCCCATGGAAAGAAGAAATCGTCATTCAAGAGCCGAAGTACACACACCGGTCACTGACCCATTTACCGTAGGCGAAGTAATATCGTGTACCAAAAAACTGCCGAGTAGGAAATCACCTGGTGCTGACGGTGTGACGTATGATACCATCAAGCAGCAAGCAAACAAGCTCGCACCAATCCTGACGGTTATTTTTAACACATGCCTTTCCAACCACCGGGTGCCACCAGACACTGGAAGCACGGTGTAATTACCCTTGTGCCTAAAAATGGAAATTTAAGCACCATCGAAGACTGGAGACCCATCTCTCTTCTGCTATCATCATTCAAGCTGTTCATGAAATTAATTCAATCTCGACACATGCAGTGGATTGTTGACACCCAGCGACTGTCACCTCGGCAAAAAGGATCATTGCCAAGAAATGGTCTTCAAGAACATGTCTTCACCTTAAAAACAGCAGTTAGTGACTTTCTACATTCATCAGGAAAGGCCTATCTGTGCTTTATTGATATTAAAGATGCATTTTGGCAGCATTGACCACGAGTTTATGATAAGGGAGCTAAGCGAATCAGGCTACCCGGACGTCTTTGTCAACATCACCAAAGATATATACAGTGGCTCCTCCTATCAAGTTAAAAACGCCAGTACTATCACAGACCGGATCGAGCGTAAGAAAGGTATTATTCAGGGGTGCCCATGGAGTGTCATTGTATTTGAACAAGGCATTGATAAATGGCTGCGGTGGATTGAGCAAGGTTATCAAATACATCACATACCGAATCCCATTCAAGGGTATGTGGATGACGTAAGTCTCTTCGCCACCAACATACACGACTTACAATCAATGGCACAGAAGACAACAGTATTTATGGAGACCAGCGGGATGGAGGTTAAGCCACAAAAGTGTGCAGTGTTCAGCGGTCAGCGAAGCGGAAAACAATTGGGTCAACACTCGTAAGGTGGACATTAATATCCAAGGTCATGAAATCCCCTCTTCTGATCGAGGGCGTTCCTACAGATACCTAGGACATGACATTACAATTGATAATACATCGGACCAGTTTCAAGCAAGCAGCCTTATATTAGAATTTAGATCAAGTTTAACCAAATTAAGCTGTGCCCCCACTACCAACATCAGCAAAGATCTCATTAATTAACCCGATGTGTTTCGGTCCTCTCATGTTTTATTTTTCTAACATACACTTCACAGAAAAAACAACTTAAAGAAATTGAAGATGAAATTGTACACCACGTTAGAACATGGCTAGCGCTAAATGAATCATCCACAAGGAGCTATTTCTTTTGTCCCAGGTCGAAGGGTGGCCTTGGCATACCAAACCCCTTCATATTATACCACTCTCGACATATTTCATTCCTTGTCAGTATGCTCATTGTGATTGTGATGATAGTCTTGTAAAAACTGCAGCGATAAACTCGTTAGATAGACATATGAAAAAACGTAAAATAGACCAAGTAGATGATGATAGGAATAACTTTGCAAGTTACGAGTTAAATGAAACAAACCATCTAGCTAAAAGATCGAAGGTGATTTTGGCCAAAATCATTTTGGGTAGAACTGAATGAAGAATGCGCGCGTGAAGGAGTGAGTGTGAAAGTGGATGACAGTGGCCATTACACTGTACATTTAGATGTAGATGAAGATGTGAGTCTAACATACAAGTCAGCAAATGCTTTTTATTCTGGATTTAAATCACATAAACTTAACCTAATTCTAAAGTGAACTAAAAAGTAAATCATCACAAGGGAGAATAGTGCGCGAAATGAAATGTGTAAACCATTCATTGTCATCTAGTTTTCTATCTAATGTTAAATTAAGTGATAAAATACTTTCATTTGCTGTGAGATCGAGGTTACAGTTGCTGGAATGCGAAAGTCTTTTACATCTATACTACCCACAGACATACACGAAAATGTGCAAAATATGTAACCACCCATACGAAACAGTGTCACATTTATTGAATGGATGTACCAAATTTCAAACATTATACCAACAAAGGCACAATAGAGCTGTAGACATTATTTATGAGAAACGGAAATCATGCATACAATAATAAACGGTGACATAACAAATACGTACGGCATGTAATCGTACGTGAATAATTGGAAAAAGTTTGGGTTAAAAATGTGCAAATGCAAAGTGTTTGATGTAGGATTTAATGTCGCTAAAATAGGGTTGATAGTAAAATATATAAATTTAAAAGCAAAAAACTATAATAAAATGTAAATATGTCAGTATAATAGAAAATGCAATTATAGGTTATATACAGAATATTGGAAATGCTTCGATTTAAAAAAACACTAGCTGTAAATTTTGGAATTGGCTAATTTTTTGTTTTCCCACATTGTGTCATAAACTGCCAATTGTGCTCCTCTGTATTACTTGAATTGTATATCTATACGACATATGTGTAAATTTGTATGCTATATTTTAATTTCTCACTTATACTAGCGGTCAAAGTTTTTTTTTGTTTTTTTTTATGGCAAACAAAATTCTGATGTAAAAAACCTCCATGTCAAAAACTCCGCTCAACCGTTTTTTATTGCTCTACTTGCCAATGGGTATTATCACACATTTTTAAAATTTCAGTTAATTCTCATTTTTGGCATTGGTATGTATTTTGTATAATGTATATGCCAAAATGTCTTTTATGTATGTAAAGCTTAAAAAATTTTTTATGTATGTGTAAAAACGAATGTTCGATGTAAAAAAACAACCACATAGAAATAAGGAACTATTGATAAAAGGGTACGTCTTCAACATAAACTTTATGTAAATTCTAATGAATAAATTCATATGAATGTATGTATGTATGTGGGTAATGTATGTATTATTATGGTATGTAATGTATTACATATGTTATGTATTTTATGTAAATAAAAGTAGATTATGATTGTATGTATTAGTATGTATGTAAATAATGTATGTATGTAAATGAGTGAATGGTATGTATGCTATTAGTATGTATGTTGTATATGATATGATATGTATGAATGTTATGTATGTATTAATGTATTGTAAAAAAGATATTGTAAAGAATGTTGTGTGTGCGCGGTGCGCGCGGTGCGTGGTGCGTGCGTGCGTGTGGCGGTGATGTTTGCGTTGCGTGCGTGCGTGCGGTGCGATGCGTGCGTGCATGCATGCATGTAGGTATGTATGTATTGTCACTGTTGATATGTTTATAAAATATGTATGTACTGTATGTATAATATATTGCAAAAGAAGTAATATAGTTCTGTTTCAAACAAAGTTTTAAACGAAACTTTTTTGGGTGTTTAAATTATTATAAAAAGATATTCGCTGATAGTTGACATCAGTCATCCTAGTCGACTTGTGTCCTAACTGTGTCAATCAACTT
>JAMPIV010017600.1:52500-142217 GCA_024509875.1 Oreohelix idahoensis
GTTGTGGCTTTCTAAGTAGGAAAAAATGAGTCATGCGAGTACATTGTTATGACATTACAGCTAAATCACAAATTAGGATGTTTTAAAGTATTTCTGCAATGAAGCTACTCGAGGAAAACTATATCATTCTATTTCAAACCCACAAAAGAGGACTATTCACGCCTTGGGGATAAGCAAACGATCATTGCACCGCTGGATAGCGAAATCTGAAATGTCTAATTCCAGTGTTTTACACACGAAAATTAGGCCAAGAGTGGTGGATAATTTTGACAGAGAATTGATCCGCAGAGAAATTTGCAATATGTGTCTCTTAACTAAGGCACATGATGGCCGAGTGTATTTAAGGAAATTGAAAATTTGGTTTCTTTAGAATGTTGAATTAATAACATTGATATTTCCAAATCTACGCCATGGAGGACTATTAGGAGTTTGGGATTCAATTTTAGAAAATATGTTGGTGGTAGAAACCTTATTTGTGAGAAGCCTCATATAGTTGCAATGAGAAGCAAATATTTACGCGAGGTCAGAGAAATGAGAAGAGATTGTTATGATTTTGTGTATTTAGATGAAACTTGGATCAATGCGCACACACAGTAATGAACGAGAATGGCAATCATCTGATGGAACAACTAAGAGACTAGTACCAAGCAGCAAAGGACAGCGCCTAATAATTGCACATCCAGGAAGCAGCCATCATGGGCTTATAAATAATACTGAACTCATATTTGTTTCAAAATCCACAGATAATAGGGATTACCATACAGAGATGAATGGCAAGATGTTTATGTCATGATTGGATTGTGAATCATGTAAACTTCCTTCCTTGGATAGACCGTCGTGTTTGATAATGGACAAGGCTTCATATCACAACGTTGTGGCACCAGAAGATAAAGTTCCTAATTCACAAGTACTATAAGATGTTATAAAGTGATTTGGCTGGTCACAACTTAATGCATACTATCCATCAACGAAATGTCCCTGAAGCCTGAATTAATTGGAATTGTAAAAAAAAGGACACTGCATACAAAGAATTTCACAAAGAACAAGGCAATCCATGAACATGGTCACAGATGTTTAAGATTGCCTCCTAACCATTCTCACTTAAACCCAATAGAATTAGTCTGGGCTAAAATTGAAGGGAACAGTACAAACAGAAAATGGAACGCTTCAAATTAAAAGATGTTGAAATACTTATCAAAAGCCGCCATCTCCAATAATATGCCAGGGATTATTTGGAAGAAATGTTCGAGAAACCATGTGTTACAAAGAGGGAAGGGGAATATTGGAAGAATGAATGGTTTGTCCTTCATTCAGCCGAGATTGAGATTATCACATTTCTCAGTTAATTAAAAAAAGACAATCTGATTATGAATTCGGATGAAGTTTAATTTCTTTATAGATGACCGTACCGTTATTTTTTACAATCACCATTAGAGGAGCATAACGTTTCTTTATGATATTTTATGAACCGCAAAGAGGTGGATACCTATTGAAATAATTAGATCAATGTAAGGTCCAAGTTTTTATAGACGCATTAAATGGTCAAGTGACAAACAATGTCACGAGTATCTCCCTGCGATCATTTAATAAAATCATCTTCAACAGGTACGTCATATGCAAACGTGATGGCCCACAATCATTTTAAAAATAGTAAAAGACACTCGCCTATGCCTATTCAATTCACAGAATCATATGTGCACTGAAGTGGTAAAATTTGTAAAATTTTCTTTTCTCGATACATCACAATATTTTAGTATGCCGACAAAAGATCAAGCAGAGGATGTGGTCATCCGTTTTTATGGGAACTAGTACAAGATGCACAGATAATAAAGTATATATTTGTTGGGTCTAACACCAATATAACATCGAAAATGCCAAAAATGGCATTATATACGTTCGAAGACGGTTTATCTGGAATAATTACACTTTTTGAAGTTGAGGCAAAGCTAGTGAAAAACGATGCCTATGGGGGGTGCTCTGCCCAAACAGTGTGTGCACGTTTAAAGTGGGGGGGGGGGGGCATAGTAGGCTTTTTAGGTGATTGACACTATGGCAGCTTGGAATGTTCCATAAGCCCTCAGTAATTTCCAGTAAACTTTCCCTATGTAATGCTGTCAAAAGCCTTTTCAAAATCATACAAAATTAATGTAAAGCTGTTCCGTTTTGCCCATTCAGAGCACCTGCTACTATAATGTACCAGATAGTGAATATATGATCTACACACTTTCAAGGGAAGTGGGCCTGTTCTTTTCTAAATCCTGCTTGTTCTGTCTCTCAGTTTGTGGTCTACTGCTTTTGAAATTCTCTGTATAATTATCCTGCCTAGTATTTTGCTGGGAACTGAGAGAAGAGTGATTCCTCTCCAATTATTGCAGTCTGCAAGATCTCCCTTCGTTGTGCATATTTGAACAATTATTCCTTCTGTTTCCACTCTGAGTGGTGTTGTCCCCGTTTTCCAGACCTGTGCAAAAAGTGGTTCTAATAGTTCTGCTGCTAGCTCAGGGTCTGTCTTAAATAGCTCTGCATTTAAGTTATCATGGCCCGGAGCTTTGCCGTTCTTTAACCCTTTGATTGACGTGTTTACTGTGCATGCTTAATTAGCCAGCGAGGGAAGTCCACGTTCGATCGTTGCTTGTATAGAACAAGACTGAGGGCTATCGATGCGATTAAAGTGGTCGATTAGAGCTGCTCAATTTTCATCCATCACAATTACACTACCTTTTCTGAAGTTAAAATGCAAATCAAGCTGAAAATTTAGAATTTTGATGAATCTTATTAACGGGAATTTATTTTAAAAAAGTGCCTGGTCTGTTTAGGTGAGGGGTTTGAAGTATCTGACTAGTTCAAATGGTCTATGACCGGCTCTTGTCATAAGGGATATGCAATGAAATTGAAGTTAAAAATAAATGCAACTTTAATTGAATTTATAAACGTATTTGTTTGTACTTTTACATTAACCGCTCTGTCCCTCTCGTTAATTCGGTTCTTTTTTAAAACTTTGGCTTGATATCTAATGACTTTTATTAAAAATAATAAGATAAGCTAAGATAGCTGTAGCGTAAGGTTTTATATGTAGAATGTCAGTAGTAGATACTGGAAGAACATAAATAGGATTCTGCCTTGAATGAGTGAAGTCCCGGTGTCAGAGAAGAAGTACTATTATAGGATAGTCACGGCTGTAAAAGAATCTGCTTTAGAAAATATTCAGATTAAAGTCAGACCTTAAATTGCCCTTTAGTTAAGTGACCTCCTATGATAATCAAACAATTCAAAAAAAAAATGAACTTCAACTGTAACAATATAAAGGTAATAAGTCACTTGACTACAATTTGATTTGAATTTAATATGTACATCTATCTTGGTTTCTTGTGAAATGTGAAAGGATGATGATGGTATTCAATAAAAATTTTTTTTTACAAAATCTGAACAATGGTGATTTTCTAAATCAATTTAGGTATTAACTAAAAAGTCTTTCCTGGGAATTTTCCCTTCTGTTGAAACAAATGAAGCGTGCACCAGTCACCAAATGATGGGTGGTAATATATGATGAGTGATGGTGCCCGTGGTCTGGTTTGTATAGTGTGTAGATGATGTACAGTCAAACAATGATCATACAAAACAGGGCAATCCACACAAAGACGTCAGTTAACTCACGACGTATAAAGTCAATGATGCTTGTAACAGCTAGTGACGTTTTTCTGTATCATTTATTGTGGACGCCACAGTGACAAAATGTATACGCGAATATGTAGGTACATCAGACAGTCATTATCACAGCAACATAGTCCGTACAGCAATGGACGGTAGACAGCATCATAATAAAGATGAATCATAGGCATGTCAATACATTATAAGTCTGTAATTTAGTCGGGAAATTCTCCATCCCCTTCTATCCTAGCCAGGAGATAAACCAGATGTATGAGAATCAGTTCACTCTCCTTAATCTGACTTTCAGCAAGACAGACACGTCTTCTGAAGTATAAATAATGTTCCTCAAAAAATCCTCTAGATAACAAAACGGTTTCAAAACCTAGTAAGGTTCATGTAGCGAGAGTAGCAAGTAAGTAATAGTCCTTGGGACATGCGCATCAACCCGTTGTTGCTGTTGAAGTAACAATGTAGCAATATCAGTAGAGCATTCTGGGGGAGCTTGAGAGAAAACATCTCGTGATGATAGACTTTCAAAGACAGGCTACGAATCAAATTGTCACTCACGAACAAGATATCGATAAAGTTAATGTAAATGTAATTTACCTTGCCTTCACTTAAATATACCACAAAAATCTAATACGCATTCCGGCGTGTGGAAATAACACTAGAGGTATCATCATCGAAAAAGAAATAATCAAACGAGGACTTCAAATGCACCCACGGACAGTGTGGAATACAGCTCAGCTACGGTCACTCATCTCGAATAAAACACCCGTCACCATGCTCGCAACTCCAATTTTCAACGAACAGACTGCTAACTGGCAGCTTATCGTTACCCTGACTAAGACATACCCAAGATTATGGCAGAGAAGCAGCATCTCACAGCGCGAACGTCCACAGCTCAAAGGCTATCACATAAGACTCAAGGACCTCTTACAAAGATCTCATGTTAAGACATGATTACCTTATAAGGATGCCCGGAACACAACAGAGTTGCCAACCTCTTATCACTAGAAAAGCGGCCTAGCAAAGTCCATACAATAGACACGATTCAAGAAACGCCTACATAAATTTTAAGTGCTGGCCCATACCGACAAGCCCCCCCAGTCGGCACGTATTTTATCGTAGGGCATCCAAGACAACTGCTAGTAACAACAGAAAAGTGACAAAAATTTCATATAGATCTGTATTAAGTCCCTTCCATTAACAAAAATATAGAGATATGATTACACAAAACGATGTTAGCGATAAGATTCTCACACGCAATAACACTGTCTTATATTTTATGTATTCTTGGATAATGTTCTCAACTAATACTTATCAACATAAAATAATGTCCTGAGACCATAGGGCAACAGTGCTGAGCCAATTGGTAGCACATGAATCATAACATAGTCACTGGTACTCACTTTGAAGAACCTAATTCTGCTCTTCACTATGTAGCAAGGCACCAGTACAGGGTGTCCATAGCAGTCTCATTTAACAAAATAACAAATTTATTACAATGGCAATTTGATGATAATCTTAATCAGAATTTTTCTATGTACTCAGTGGTTACCAAAGTTATACATATCATCACTACCTTATTCGTATTTTAGTACCCTGTTGATGAAAGAGGTACTGTTTAATGAACCCCTAAAAATGGCTATCCTCAAGATAAGGCACATGTTTGTGCACTGTTGAACGTGGTAGCTCTAACTGTCTGGCAGCAGTACGGATGGACTTTGTGCGAGAATGATAAAAGGCTTGTCTTACACGCTCGATGTTTTCCTCACATGTTCTTGATCGTCCACTCCTCCCTTTATCCAACCCTGTCCCTGTCTCCATAAATTTCTTGTGCCATGCCCGAATTGACGGACGTGACGGTGGATCTCTTCCATACTTAGTTCTGTAGTTTCGCTGAGTCTGCCTATCCGATTTTGTTTCAATAAACCATGATACACATTGTGCCTTCTCTTGAGGAATAGCCATTTTTAGGGGTTCATTAAACAGTACCTCTTTCATCAACAGGGTACCTGAAATACGATATAGGTATGTGATTAAAAACTTTGATAACCACTGAGTACATAGAACAAATCTGATTAAGATATCTCATCAATTGCCTTTGTAATAAATTTGTTAAATTGTAAAGAGACTTTATGGACACCCTTGTATGTTAAGGCCTCCCTTAAGACATCCACACACTGATGGGGACTGAGGATGAAGCCCGGATAACAATACAGGTGCTCCTGTATTATTTCAGATAGCTCAGATTGATCCTTACTCTTTGACCTCTGATTTTGCTGATACCTTCGACATATCTGAGTATCATATAAAGATCAGAAAGGACTGGCTTGTGGTGGAGTACAGCACTATTTGACTGCAGACAACAAAGTTTTAGCTTTACAGACGTCTCTCACTAGCCTCCGTCCTCTGTCTTTACACTGTACAAGTGAGTTTGAAAAATCGGTCTTGTTAATGATTTTATATTAATTTTTAATTTTGGAAAACACAGGATTATTCGAAGTACTGGCACTTTTTCTTTCAAAATTCTTCACAACTCCTCCATCCCTCCAATTTTCCTTGTACCTGCACATAAATGAAGTTGTCCCCTCTGAAAGGAGACCATTCTCATCCGTGTCTGTTCTCTCATTCTCTTTTGCTAGCCTTAATTCTAACCTTTCGTTCGACAACGTTATTTCCATATTATAAACGACCATAGGTTTATCGATCGGTTTTTCCGCAGACTGCTCTATTCTGATTGGATGCTGTTAGACACACTTTCGAAAAAAAACAGTACTGCTTTTTTCAGGCTTGTATACCTGCCTTGGCACCCAAAGATGCAGCAATAGTGAATGCAGTCAGCGACCCATAGCTTGACTGCTTGCATCAGGACCAACGAACCAGAGCTGGTCAAGACCGTACTCCACCTCCACGTGGTGGTCCTGGAAACAGTCTGCAGCAGTGCAGTCTGGCTGAGCGAGTACGGATCGAAGAGGGAAGGCAAACCCGGTCCCAAAGAATGCCGTGCTGAAGTCGGATGTGTCGACCGAAAGGTGCAGATATCACAGCTACGGCGTAAACAGACACAACGCAACCACCGTCATTTTCAGGGCGAACGAGGAAGAAGAAGAAGAAGTATACCTGTCAATACTAACGTCTTGATAAAAGCTCAGTACTGTCTGTAGCTAAGATACCGTCTTCAGACTGGTTTCGACATATTTAATACAATTCAACTCACTTTCTTCATAGAAACACAACAGAACTAGCATCACCTCACGGAGGTGTATGGGTGATCTAGTGATGGAAAACTTGAAGGAATAATACATGAAATTCCATAATCATCAGGAGCATCATACACATACGTCCAACACCTTGAGAAGAAACACAGCGAATTTACTAGTGCACGAACGCTCCACCCAGCAGACGGGAACCTTGGCGTCTGCTCTATGACCACCAAAAGTCATGACGTCACTTCCTATAAACCATGGTAACAGGTCGTAGACAACTATGGTCCAATGTCGAACTGTATTGATATCGACATATATGTTATGAAATTTACTCATAACATCCCCCCCCCCCCCTTAAATAATGGAAACGAAGTTTGCATTATTTGCGTGGTGTGAGTAGAAACATCACTGGAGTGAAAAGATGGTATCATAAAATTTCACTGTTAGAACGATATAGTATAGCACCTAGGTTTGTTCTCCAGTGTAGGCAAATAAACACTCAAGGTGTGGAAAGTAATAATAAAATTACTAACCCCATCGACTACAAAGGAACCAAATCATTTAACAACAATGTGAGGTAACTATAGCACAATCAATCAACATGCCAAAAAAAAATGATTATATCAGTCCAGGCATTCTCATACCGCACTCTGTCCAAAACACCTAATTGTCCAGTCAGGTAACATTAGTCACTAAGTCTCAAAATGCAAAGCATTAACATTAATTAAATTATGTAATAGAGACAATAGATGACATGAAGCAGACAATCAAACAATACATTGACTGCATGCAACATGTCTGTGAATTGATCAACATGTTGTGTGATTTAAGTTTATATGTTCTCAATATAACATACGTTATCAATGGCAAGAGAAGCAAGTCAATCTTGTATATGACACTAGTGTGTGCAATAGAAACAACCATGGCTGTGTGTTGTAGTACTATATAATAGTATGGCGTATTAGCCCATCAATGTATTAAAGTCCAGTGTGAGTGTGACATATATTTGTGTCAAAATCTCAATCGTTTCTAGTAATTCACATTAAATAATATTTTCTGTTACTTAATAATGTTCAAGTCTGTGATGCAAAGTCCTTCCGAATGAATAAATGTTCATCGAATGTTCCTAGATGTATGTAGAAGTACATTCGTAATAATGTCAATGATTGTCCACCGTGTGATATAATGGTAGGATCAATCGAACTGTCCATATTGACTTAAATTTTTACTCGAAGATAATCAGATATGCAATTTCGTTGTTACGTCCCCTTTGCAATTCTCGAGTGCGTCATTTTAAGCGTTATGTCCCTTTATTTGGAAACGTAAGTCAGTCCATGACAAAATCTGTTCACACAAAATATCTCCTGAAATGACTCCTCCGGATTGAGTAATTGCTACAATCCAGCCTATCTCACGACAATATTTAACTAGACTCACTTTCTCTCCTGGTACATATATATATCAGTTACACTTCACTTACATCTACACAATTCTGTGACATAATACGTACAGACGTAAAAACGAACTATGGTTAACATTTAATGGGCGGGGGTTTTGACCACCACGATGATTTAAGGTTTATTATGATTATTATCTTTAAAAAAAATCACAAAATCAATATTATCTATCAGAACGTATAATTTACAGACATAAAAATGCAAGAAAATTTACTAACCCACTAGGCTCTCCTCTATTGTAAAGGAATCCGAAAATAGATCCCGACAGAGGTAATTAACCCAAAGATTACAGTTAATAATAATATATATATATATATATATATATATATATATATATATATATATATATATATATATATATATATATATATATATATATATATATATATATATATATATATATATATATATATATATAGGGATAGACGATACAGTAAAAAAACCAAGTCTCTAGTTAATCTATCCTGAAACAAAGAAGACAAGAAATGATATAACAGTATTTGCGAACCCAAAAAAGATTGAAGTGAGTATAATAATTATATAAACTATGAAATATTCATTTCTCTTTCTTACAATCTGTCAGTCTGTGGCCACACGCTATCACACTTACCTACTACTCTTGAACATGTCTGTGTATCTTTGACATTTTTAGGGTGGTGCTATCAAAGGGACCCCAGTTCCTCCAAGAATGATTAATTTTTCCTAATGGGGAACGTCCGCTTAAATAGTGCTAATATTATGTGTCAAAAGTTCACGTCAGGTAGTGCAGGTAAATATATATTGCGATCAAAATGTTCACCATGGGCAGCACACAGAAGTCCGAAATTTAAGGAAAATGTCTGGTGGGTATACTGTTAGAAAAACACTAAGGATAAGCAAAGGATCTCCTATCTGTTTTTATCTCTCACTCTGGGGTTGGGTGCCGGTTATGGACCCAAGTATTCCTTTTTCTGGATAAATCCACTTGAGAAAAGAAAAAAAAAATACGACAGTCAATATTCTGGAAACAAATGGTTATATATAGATATTTGGCCACCACAGGCGGATCAGATTTGCTTTGAACAATCTGTGTAATTTCTTGTCCAGTTCTGATTTTTTATTCTTTAAATGTTTATATGTGGGGACTCTCTCTGTGTAAGAAAACAAGAGAACCGCACAGTTCCAAATCTAAGACCCAATAATATTTTAAGAATGTTTCTGGAGCTATTCAGACCGCTAGATTGCAGGGTTGATCGTCTAGATGTAGAAGTAACAAACATTTTAACAATGATATTATTATTATATTCTACACTCGTTAGGTAAGACCTATAGATCACTCTGGTATTAAATTATATTTAAAACCCGCAAAGAGTCTAGCTAATATTATCGCACTTTAACACGAGATATAAACTCTAGTAATTCACAAAATTTACGCGTGATGAATAAAAGTATATTTATCTCTAATTATCAGTCGCCTAGCGTATATTAATTAATTTAAAGCGTCTTTTACTGGGGGAATAGCACGAAATTAAATTTACTTATTACTAAGTTATTTAATATGCTTATTTAATAAACACACTTTAACACGTTAAGACACTCAAAATTCTAATATATATTATGATTACCGCCACGCAAGGAAATGACACTCTCCACGAATCTCAGAAATTCTTTCTATATAAAAACTCCAAGATTTGCGCTAGCAGATATCACCAATTCCTGGGCAGACTGATAATGAATTGTAGAAGACTGCACCTATATACTGAATCGGCCCGATGTCCCCACATCTGGCAAAACGCACCTCGAGCGAATTCTGCGTCCATTCTATTATCAGGTGTTAATCAGAGGTTTCAGTCCTTGGCTCTGACATCGTAATCTGATCGCCGGTGCTCCGCCTCCTGACGGAATGTCAGTAAGGTCGTGGCTGCTAGCCCGATAACTTGTGGCATACCAACCAGCAAACGTGGGAATTACCCACAAGAGTAGTAAGAGAGAAGGGGGGAGAACTGAGGGATCTCGAGTTGTTGTATTAGAGAAGGGGGGGGGGGAGAAATGAGGGATTAAAGAGAGGCTCCATTTTCATTCCTTGAGCGCTGATACATATTTGCTTGCTGAGACGACTGCCTCATCAGTCTTCTGGTCTGTCGGGGACCGAAGTACGGCTTCTAGCGGCCCCTTAATAGGTCTGCCGAATAAAAGTGTAGCTGGTGGAAATCCTGTAGATATTTGGTTAACCTCCCTGTATGCTAATAAGGCTGCAGGAATGAAAAAGTCCCAATCTTCAGGTTTCTCTTGTCCCAGCTTACGTAACATCATGGTGAGGCTGTCGTTGAAGCGCTCCACGAGCCCATTTCTGGCCGGGTGGTAGGGGGTTGTGTGGATGTGTTTGGCCCTCAAGATCTTAAAGATCACCCCCATTAACAGGCTACGGAATTGGGATCCGTTATCCGTCAAAACTTGTTGAGGGAGTCCCAACCGTGTAAAAATTTGCACGAGGGCTTCTGCGAAATGCTTGGAATCCATGCATGTTAGCGGTATAGCTTTGGCTCACAAAGTGCATGTGTCGACCAAGGTCACGATAATTCTGTGCCTTCTTTTAGTCCTTTCTAAGGGTCCTAAAATGTCGATTACAACCCGTTGAAATGGTGTACCCACTATTGGCATTTCACCCTTGGGAACAGAGGGTGTCCAATGCTTGGGTGCCACACGTTGGCACTGGGCGCAGGATTTCACGTATCAGATAATCTTAGAGTTCATTCCTGACCACCAATAGTGAGTCAATATTCGCTTCATAGTGGCGTGTTGTCCCATATGTCCGCTTAAGGGAAGAGAGTTTCGTATTTCTAAGAATTGGTCTCTGTACTGTTCTGGTATAGGAGCTGGTTACGCATTTGATCAGGTATGCTCGTTCTGCGATACAGTACACCATCCTTAGAGAAGATGTCTCCGCTGTGTCTGGGGTCCTTAGCCATGGGCAGTTTCCTAAAGCAGGGCTCCAAGGTAGAGTCGCTTTGTTGCACCTCTTTTAGTTCCATAGGTAACAAATGTGGCGCAGGCTCCCGTTTCTTCTGGGCTTGCGCTCTTGTGGTTACTGCTGCCACAATCGGCTCTTTCGGTCTCCCAATAAACACGTATTTACATCCATGTATAACTGGGTAGATAGGATCATCCATAATGGCTGCTTTGATAACACCTCTGACAAAATCAGAGTGTATTTCCACAAGTGCGATGAGAAGCGTCCTGGGTGCATCACTCTTGAAAAATCTACGTAGTTTGACGGTGTCTTCTGTCTCTTGACCGGGTTTGACCAGGTGCCTTGCGACTATACAGTCAAAGCATAAACCCGTGTCAAAAAAGATATGATGTTGAAGTCCCGTTCAAAATAACAATACTTCGCGTTGAGGGCCTCTCCCCCTCAGGTTGAGAATCACTGACATTGATTCTTCCTTTCGAGTCTGTTTGCAAGCATCCGATGCGATTGGGCCCGGTGTGCTTGCCATGATCAGATGTCCCGTGCGCAGGGGTTTTCCCTTTTCCACCCTGTCCTTTCTGGCCGCGCTGCCACGTAGGACGGTGGGGTTGATCAGGATTGTTGTGGGTGGGATATATGGTTTTGAAGAATTTCGATTTTTCCTGGGGAGGATGTTGGGGTACGGCTTCTCGTTGGTTAGGGTGATGGGAAGAATGGGAAGACTGCTCTAGATTATTTTTTCGAGCAGGCTCATCTGTCAGTTTGTGTTTGATGCTGGGAAGCCCGGCCATAGCATTATTGTACCATTCAGACTTACTGAGAATGTCATCTAACTTGACTGCACCCTGTTCAGCCAGGAATCTGCGGGTTTCACTTGACAAAGTGGTTTTTATTTGTTCGATAAGAACGAACTCCACAAGACCTTGGTAGGTGAGAGGGAGCTCGGAAAGCTCCATGCACTTTGTCAAATATCCCTTCAGCCGTAAAGAAAAGTGCTTAAATGTTTTAGTGCTCTCCTTTCTGTTGTTTCTGAACATTTGCAGAAACTTGCGAGCGTTCATTTAGAAACGCTCCAGTAAAGCCTTCTTTAGCATATCGTAGTTGTCTTGATTGCTTCCCAGTTTCACGTAGACTTCATAAGCACTACCTGTGAAAGCCTGTGAAAGCTTTAGGCACCACCGGGAACTCTATAACCCGTACAGATTTGCCATTCTTTCAAATTTTTCTAGAAACGAGTCAATTTTCTCATTGGGGCTTGGGAAGGGTTCCAGGGCGAAAGAAAAAGCTGTGAGATGGGGAGAATGAGTGCTGGATTGATCACTTAACGATGAATGGGGAAATGAGGGTGATAAACGCTTGTTTCTTGCACCAAATTGACATGGACTGTTTTTTTGTGATATAGCTCGTCCAGCCACAATGTTCTGTAAATGGGTCAGGTTACCGACTGTTAGGGCCCCGACAAGGTGTACTGTTAAGTGCGTATATTCTGATGCAATGGGTGAGTGTGAACATCAATAATGACAAACGCGAAGAAAGAAAAAAATACTGAAGATAAATTCAAGTACTATCATTAACATTGGTTCCAGAGTGATTAGTTGAGCTAAGACTATTTTCATAACAAGGGAACCTTAGCAACAAGGAAAATACTTTATCTTTAGTAATTGCCTTTTATTTGGTGTATATACATGCAACATCATCAGTGTGTTTTTTTCATTTTTATTTTTTGTGTTTACACAAACAAAACAAAACAGACGAATGTACATAAAAAAAAATTAAGAAATTGTAGTGCACTGTTTTGATTACTTTATGTCAGCTTTGAATTCATTTTACTTTGAATTTAATAAATTCCCCTAGATCCAATAACATCCCATAGGTAGAATTCCGAAACAGGCACCATAGAGTACTTGTACTGAATATTACTATCTCGGCTATTAATTCTTTCCAGCCTGACTTTAAACCTATGAACTCTATACACCATTGCTATTTTCTGAGAATGGAGTATTTCTTATAAGACCAGACTCTTCTCTGGCAACTGTCCTAGTAACACCTGATACACATTGTTCTCTATATTCTTCATGAATTACTTAACCTCTCGCGACAGTAAGCAAGGAAAAACATATAAGAACATGTAATAAACAATAAAATAATTTCGTTTCTTTTGTTTTTCAGGTAACGGGAACAGGCAAAGTCGTAAGTAAAAATATAAAAATATCACAAATAACAGTGCCGTCATACATATGTTAAAATCAGCGATTGGTTGTGTATTATTCTTCTCTTCAATTTAGTGTATAAAACAATATTAAGCTGTTAGATAGCTTTATGATGTGTTATTAACAATATTAGTGTAAAGTGTTTGTAATTGTTTAAAATGTCAGTTATTTAGCAAAACAGTATAAGCAGGGGCTTCAATATATTTGACTTTCTTGCACCATGTATAGATGTAAACTTTGATCTCACATTGATGATAGATCTAACAAGTCTCCTGTTTTCTAATAGCCATTGTGTATTTCATACAGGCAGTGCGCTCTATCATATCTCGATTTTACCTTTATTTTATTCAGTTCATAACTTGCTTTAAGGATGTTCACGATGGACACACAGACTAGAGTCCGGGTATGTCCATGTGATGTAAATATTTTATAAAAATATTCATGAAAACAAGGATTACATATGAACATATGGATCATGTAGAGGACAGATATGTGCATAATTCTTTGTTCAACAGTAACAAAATTATTGGACAACTTGAATTTTTGTCATCTTCATATCTCGAAATAGTTTACGTTTGTATTTATGCGCCTGTGTGGTTGTTTACTTCTGAGTGGGTGGGCATGTGTAACAGTACTTCTATGCATTCAGTGCAACAACGACAGTATATAAAACAAAATTTCAGTGCATTAGTGTTTATCAGTTAGTGTATGATAAATGTTAGGCCAATAGCGAAGATGGTTGTATAGTATTTCTATATCTCAAAACTTAACAACGAATATCGTCTTACGTTTTTCAGCAACAACAACAGGGACAAACGGTAAGTTGATTAAAAAATGTTATGTGATCACTTAAATCAGTAGTTACAGGGGCATTCTTTGTTTCTTATCGGATCATAAAATTACTGGACATAATTTTGGTGGACACAGAAATAACAGATTAGTCTAACTCATCACTTAATAGTTGCAGTGGCCTTGTATCTTGCTCTGTGCAAATGAGAAAATATAATTAGCTGGTCACTATGGAATACAGCATTTAACATTGGCTACTGTTAAATTACATCGCTGTAATATATATTGTATCGAGTGTGTTGTTATTAATGTTTGCACTGCTATTGTGCATGTGTGTGTGTGGAGAAGTGCGTTTGTGTTTGCCACTACCCATGTCGTCTCTTATTGTTTTTTGTTTAGTAACTTGATAATGCTTCTATCTATTCAAGCGATATAACAACAGGCTCCTGTGTGTTCATGTAATGGTATCACTAATTTAATATTTAATCTTTAAGGTCTGGATAAATTTTACTGTGCAAGGCCAGTAGGTAAAAAGGCATTCAAATTTCACAGAGAAAAGTGACTATCAATACACTAGGTGACAAAACCTTGATATTTACCGTTTTCTCTCCTGTATTTAGTTATATAAACAAATATTGTCTGTCTTAGATGTCATTATTAAAGTTGGTGTTGACATCAGAAATTATTATGGAAGTTTTTTAATTGCTTAAATGCTACTAACTTAAACAAAACTGAGAGCAGTAGTTCCTATATCTCACAAATTACCCCTGAGACAGAGACATATTATACAAGAAAAGGCATACATGGTTTCTTATCGGATTCAATTTAATAATTACTTGTCGAGATTGGGTGGCAGAAATACTGATTATTCTACACCACTTAACAGTTTCAGTGACTTTTATTTGCTCTGTGCAAATTAGAAAATAATATTAGCTGTCACATGAAAAAGCATTAGCATTGGCACTGGGAATACATCGCGGGAAATATACATTTATCTTAGTGTGTTTTATTAATGTTTGCAATGTATGTACATGTGTATGTGTGTGCAAGTGTGTTTGTCTTTGTCTCTACTTATTCCGTCTTTTATTGTTTGGTTTTGTAATGAAAATGCTTTTCTATTCAAGCATAAATAAACAGGCACCTATGTGTTCATGTAATGATCACAATTTAATTTTATCTTCAGGGACAGAAAACTGTGCAAGGCAGTAGGTAAAAAGCATTCAAATATCACAGATAAAAGTGCAAACACACATGTGACAAAACCAGTAAGTAATTTACCGTTTCTCACCAGTTTAGTATATAAATAAACAAAATTTCAGTATTAGATGTCTAAAAAATTAAGTTTTTGTCTACAGGAATTCTTATGAAGTTTTTTTTTAATTGCTTAAATGCTACTAACCTAACTCAAAACTGAGAAGGCAGTAGTTCCTATATGTACCGCTTTCGTACCTCACTTGAGTCTGTTCTGTTTATTGTACACCTTTCCCCCTTGCTGTTTGGAGCAGACATTAATATCAACACAAGCATATGTAAGCATAGTAAAGGGTAACAAATTACCTCTGAGACAGAGACATAGATACAGAAAAGGGAGAATGAGAGAGAGAGATAGGCGTAAAGATTGTGAGAGCAAGGCGAAAATTAATAAAAACAATTGAAAAAGTAAAAAAAAATCATCTTTATATCATTGCAATTCCAAGTTCAACTATACAGCGATTGTACAATCATGTTTATATAAGATAGACGCGCCTTTTATATGGTATACAATGTCAAAAAATGATGAATAAAAAGAGTAAACAGCGAGACGTTATGTGAGCACGTAAAAATCAAGAAAAATCATGTAAGAGCATTTAATATACAATAAAATTAATTTTTTCTTTTGTTTTTTAGGTAACGAGATTGGGTCAAGTCGTAAGTAAAAGTATAAAAATGTCAAAAGTAATAGTGCCGTCAAACATATTTTAAAACCATCGATTAGGTGTGTACTCTTCTTCTCTCCTGTTTAGTGTATAAAACTATCATTATTTAGCTGTTAGATTGCTTTTATAATGTGTTATTAACAATATTTAGTGTGAAGTGTTTGTAATTGTTTTAAAAACGTCGGTAATTTTAACAAAACTAGTATAAGCAGTTGGTTTCAATATTGTTTCACTTTTCTTGCATCCATGTGAAAAATAGCTGATTAAAAGTTTGATCTCACATTGATGATTGATCTACCTGGACTTCTGTTTTCTAATGACCATTGTGTATTTCCTACATACGGTGCGCACAAAAGCACACTAAACGATACAAAGTGTCGATGCAAAATTATACAGTCATAGCAATAAGTAAAATTTAAATACTGAAGCAGATAAATAAATGTATAGCGAAGTATAAAGACATTGACATCAGTAAAATAAAATATATTGCAACATGGGCTTTGAAAAATATTAAATAAAACAACAAAAAGACAAGGTAAACAAAAGCAAAACCTAAACATGGTAGAACGAAAGATAATCTATTAATTTATAGAATAAATTATGCAAGACTTCGTTTTTCTCACGTTTGAGTACAAATAATAGACAAAAGGTAGAACGATAAAAAAAAAAAAATAAAAACACACAAATAGTGATACGTCTTACAAGGAGAAAGGACAAAGAAATATAAACCTACGTTACTGTCACCAGGCCTTCGTCAGAGACAGGGGACAAGCACAACAGACAGGAGGGAAAGAAAATGAGAATTAAGTGGAGAGCATGAAACTATAGATGCAATAGAAAAAAAAATACTCCCGGATAGTGTCACATGTTGGATCGAAAATAGTCGCCACTAAACCGGAAAGCGTAAGTGGATGAAAATCAACATCTTAAAAAACCAACCCAAATCACATTTCTTACTTTGCACACCCGATTCAACAATTCTTTACTGCAGGATCTAAACGTTTGCACATAATGAAAGCCACGGAAATGATAAAACTTAGCACACTGTAACGAATGTATGAAAGTTAGATAACAAGTAATTATATTTTGATAAATGGAGTGCGTATGTGGATCAAGAGTTATCTCTCGAGTTGTATCGGACAGACTCAATTTATAGACTCTGGAAAAGATGGCATCAATAGTTATCGTAATGATTTACTATTGTATTTATAGTAAATGAGCGGTTGTTTACATGCGATTGTAACAGTACATCTATATTTACTGTGTTAGTGTTTGTCATTTAGTGCATGCCAACTGTTCACACCTAAGAAGTCTTCGTCTTTCACTACAACTAAATGTCGATTATCAATTGTTATTTTCTTTTTCCGATAATAAGCTAGTAAAAAAACAAGTAAGTTACAAAAAGGTTATCACGCTATAGGATTCACATCCATGTTACTTAAGTGATCATTCCTAACTTGCTTTAGACGACAATGATGGACGCACACACTTAGAATCCGTTTATTTCATTTGCCGATTTTAATATTTAAAATATTCAAGAAACAACGATACATATGAAAAAATCGAGAACCATGTGAAGACAGACAGAGCAAATTCTTTGTTCAACAGAAACAAAATAATTCGAGGACTAGAAAAGAATGTATCTTTGTATCTCGAGATAGTTTACGTTTGTATTTATGCGCCTGTGTGGTTGTTTACTTGTGAGTGGGTGGGCATGTGTAACAGTACTTCTATGCATTCAGTGCATTAGTGTTTGTCAGATAGTGTACGCTAACCTTTTAGCCATAACAAGTGGTTGTCGTTTTCTATACAACAACAACGAATATCATTTTTTTTTTTCTTCCAGCAACAACAACAGGGAGGCATCTATGTTTCTTATCGGATCATAAATTACTTGACATTAAGGTGGCAGAAATACAGATTAGTCTACATCACTTAATAGTTGCAGTGGCTTGTACATGCTCTGTGCAAATGAGAAAAAAACTAGCTGTCACAGGAAACAGCATTAACATTGGCACTTAAATACATTGCGGAATATATATTTATCTAGTGTGTTTATTAATGTTTGCACTGCATGTGCATGTGTGTGTGTGTGCAAGTGCGTTTGTGTTTGCCACTACCCATGCCGTCTCTTATTGTTTGTTTAGTAATGAATGCTCTCTATTCAAGCATAAATAACAGGCACCTGTGAGTTCATGTAATGATCACAATTTAATTTTAACTTCAGGACAGAAAACTGTGCAAGGCAGTAAGTAAAAGCATTCATATATCACAAGTAAAAGTGCAAACACACAGGTGACAAAACCAGTAATTTACCGTTTCTCTCCTGTTTAGTAAATAAAACAAAATTTCAGTATTAGATGTCATAATAAAGTATTTGTCACATAATTATTATGAAGTTTTTCTAATTGCTTAAAAGCTACTAACTTAACAAAACTGAGAGCAGTAGTTCCTATATGTAACAAATTACCCCTGAGACAGAGACATATATACAGAAAAGGCATCCATGTTTCTTATCGGATCATAAAATTACTTGTCAGAATTGGGTGGCAGAAATACTGATTATTCTACACCACTTAACAGTTTCAGTGACTTTTATTTGCTCTGTGCAAATTAGAAATAAATTAGCTGTCACAGGAAACAGCATTAGCATTGGCACTGGAATACATCGCGGAATATACATTTATCTAGTGTGTTTATTAATGTTTGCACTGTATGTACTTGTGTATGTGTGTGCAAGTGTGTTTGTCTTTGTCTCTACCCATTCCGTCTTTTATTGTTTGTTTTGTAATGAATGCTTTCTATTCCAGCATAAACAACAGGCACCTATGTGTTCATGTAATGATCACAATTTAATTTTATCGTCAGGACAGAAAACTGTGCAAGGCAGTAGGTAAAAGCATTCAAATATCACAGATAAAAGTGCAAACACACATGTGACAAAACCAGTAATTTACCGTTTCTCACCAGTTTAGTATATAAAACAAAATTTCAGTATTAGATGTCATAAATTAAGTTTTTGTCACAGAATTATTATGAAGTTTTTTTTTAATTGCTTAAATGCTACTAACCTAACAAAACTGAGAGCAGTAGTTCCTATATGTTCCGCTTTCGTACCTCACTTGAGTCTGTTCTGTTTATTGTACACCTTTCCCCCTTGCTGTTTGGAGCAAGACATTAATATCAACACAAGCATATGTAAGCATAGCAAAGGGTAACAAATTACCTCTGAGACAGAGACATAGATACAGAAAAGGGAGAATGAGAGAGAGAGATAGGCGTAAAGATTGTGAGAGCAAGGCGAAATTAATAAAAACAATTGAAAAGTAAAAAAAAATCATCTTTATATCATTGCAATTCCAAGTTCACTATACAGCGATTGCACAATCATGTTTATATAAGAAGACGCGCCTTATATGGTATACAATGTCAAACAAATGATGAATAAAAGAGTAAACAGCGAGACGTTATGTGAGCACGTAAAAATCAAGAAAAATCATGTAAGAGCATTTAATATACAATAAAATAATTTTTCTTTTGTTTTTTAAGTAACGAGATTGGGTCAAGTCGTAAGTAAAAGTATAAAAATGTCAAAAGTAATAGTGCCGTCAAACATATTTTAAAACCAACGATTAGGTGTGTACTCTTCTTCTCTCCTGTTTAGTGTATAAAACAATATTTAGCTGTTAGATTGCTTTATAATGTGTTATTAACAATATTAGTGTGAAGTGTTTGTAATTGTTTAAACGTCGGTAATTTAACAAAACAGTATAAGCAGTGGTTTCAATATGTTTCACTTTCTTGCACCATGTATAGCTGAAAAGTTTGATCTCACATTGATGATTGATCTACCTGGACTTCTGTTTTCTAATGACCATTGTGTATTTCCTACATGCGGTGCGCACAAAAGCACACTAAACGATACAAAGTGTCGATGCAAAATTATACAGTCATAGCAATAAGTAAAATTTAAATACTGAAGCAGATAAATAAATGTATAGCGAAGTATAAAGACATTGACATCAGTAAAATAAAATATATTGCAACATGGGCTTTGAAAAATATTAAATAAAACAACAAAAAGACAAGGTAAACAAAAGCAAAACCTAAACATGGTAGAACGAAAGATAATCTATTAATTTATAGAATAAATTATGCAAGACTTCGTTTCTCACGTTTGAGTACAAATAATAGACAAAAGGTAGAACGAAAAAAAAAACACACAAATAGTGATACGTCTTACAAGGAGAAAGGACAAAGAAATAAACCTACGTTACGTCACCAGGCCTTCGTCAGAGACAGACAAACAACAGACAGGAGGGAAAGAAAATGAGAATTAAGTGGAGAGCATGAAACTATAGATGCAATAGAAAAAAAAATACTCCCGGATAGTGTCACATGTTGGATCGAAAATAGTCGCCACTAAACCGGAAAGCGTAAGTGGATGAAAATCAACATCTTAAAAAACCAACCCAAATCACATTTCTTACTTTGCACACCCGATTCAACAATTCTTTACTGCAGGATCTAAACGTTTGCACATAATGAAAGCCACGGAAATGATAAAACTTAGCACACTGTAACGAATCTATGAAAGTTAGATAACAAGTAATTATATTTTGATTAATGGAGTGCGTATGTGGATCAAGAGTTATCTCTCGAGTTGTATCGGACAGACTCAATTTATAGACTCTGGAAAAGATGGCATCAATAGTTATCGTAATGATTTACTATTGTATTTATAGTAAATGAGCGGTTGTTTACATGCGATTGTAACAGTACATCTATATATTCACTGTGTTAGTGTTTGTCATTTAGTGCATGCCAACTGTTCACACCTAAGAAGTCTTCGTCTTTCACTACAACTAAATGTCGATTATCAATTGTTATTTTCTTTTTCAGATAATAAGATAGTAAAAACAAGTAAGTTACAAAAAGGTTATCACGCTATAGGATTCACATCCATGTTACTTAAGTGATCATTCCTAACTTGCTTTAGACGACAATGATGGACGCACACACTTAGAATCCGTTTATTTCCATTTGCCGTAAATATTTAAAATATTCAAGAAACAACGATACATATGAAAAAATGAGAACCATGTGAAGACAGACAGAGCAAATTCTTTGTTCAACAGAAACAAAATAATTCGACACTAGAAAAGATGTATCTTTGTATCTCGAGATAGTTTACGTTTGTATTTATGCGCCTGTGTGGTTGTTTACTTGTGAGTGGGTGGGCATGTGTAACAGTACTTCTATGCATTCAGTGCATTAGTGTTTGTCAGATAGTGTACGCTAACCTTTTAGCCATAACAAGTGGTTGTCTTTCTATACAACTTAACAACGAATATCATTTTGTTTTTTTCCAGCAACAACAACAGGGACAAACGGTAAGTTGATAAAAATTGTATGTGTCATTAACCAGTAGTACAGGCATCTATGTTTCTTATCGGATCATAAATTACTTGACATAATTAGGTGACAGAAATACAGATTAGGCTACACCACTTAATAGTTGCAGTGGCTTGTACATGCTCTGTGCGAATGAGAAATAAATTAGCTGTCACAGGAAACAGCATTATCATTGGCACTGGAATACATCATGGAATATGTATCTAGTGTGTTTATTAAATTTGCACTGTATGTGCATGTGTATGTGTGCTAGTGTGTTTGTCTTTGCCACTACCTATTCCGTTTCTTATTGTTTGTTAGTAATGAATGCTTTCCATTCAAGCATAAATAACAGGCACATGTGTGTCATGTAAAGATCACAATTTCATTTTAACTTCAGGACAAAAAACTGTGCAAGGCAGTAAGTAAAAGCATTAAAATATTACAAATAATAGTGCAAACACACATGTGACAAAATCGGTAATATACCGTTTTCTCCTGTTTAGTATATAAAACAAAATTTCAGTGCATTAGTGTTTATCAGTTAGTGTACGCTAACTGTTTAGGCAAAGCAAGTGGTTGTCTTTCTATTCAACTTTACAACGAATATCATCTTGTGTTTTTCAGCAACAACAACAGGGACAAAGGGTAAGTTGATTAAAAATGTTATGTATCATTAATCAGTAGTACAGGCATCTATGTTTCTTATCGGATCATAAATTACTTGACATTAAGGTGGCAGAAATACAGATTAGTCTACATCACTTAATAGTTGCAGTGGCTTGTACATGCTCTGTGCAAATGAGAAAAAAAACTAGCTGTCACAGGAAACAGCATTAACATTGGCACTTAAATACATTGCGGAATATATATTTATCTAGTGTGTTTATTAATGTTTGCACTGCATGTGCATGTGTGTGTGTGTGCAAGTGCGTTTGTGTTTGCCACTACCCATGCCGTCTCTTATTGTTTGTTTAGTAATGAATGCTCTCTATTCAAGCATAAATAACAGGCACCTGTGAGTTCATGTAATGATCACAATTTAATTTTAACTTCAGGACAGAAAACTGTGCAAGGCAGTAAGTAAAAGCATTCATATATCACAAGTAAAAGTGCAAACACACAGGTGACAAAACCAGTAATTTACCGTTTCTCTCCTGTTTAGTAAATAAAACAAAATTTCAGTATTAGATGTCATAATAAAGTATTTGTCACATAATTATTATGAAGTTTTTCTAATTGCTTAAATGCTACTAACTTAACAAAACTGAGAGCAGTAGTTCCTATATGTAACAAATTACCCCTGAGACAGAGACATATATACAGAAAAGGCATCCATGTTTCTTATCGGATCATAAAATTACTTGTCAGAATTGGGTGGCAGAAATACTGATTATTCTACACCACTTAACAGTTTCAGTGACTTTTATTTGCTCTGTGCAAATTAGAAATAAATTAGCTGTCACAGGAAACAGCATTAGCATTGGCACTGGAATACATCGCGGAATATACATTATCTAGTGTGTTTATTAATGTTTGCACTGTATGTACATGTGTATGTGTGTGCAAGTGTGTTTGTCTTTGTCTCTACTTATTCCGTCTTTTATTGTTTGTTTTGTAATGAATGCTTTCTATTCAAGCATAAACAACAGGCACCTATGTGTTCATGTAATGATCACAATTTAATTTTATCTTCAGGACAGAAAACTGTGCAAGGCAGTAGGTAAAAGCATTCAAATATCACAGATAAAAGTGCAAACACACATGTGACAAAACCAGTAATTTACCGTTTCTCACCAGTTTAGTATATAAAACAAAATTTCAGTATTAGATGTCAAAAATTAAGTTTTTGTCACAGAATTATTATGAAGTTTTTTTTAATTGCTTAAATGCTACTAACCTAACAAAACTGAGAGCAGTAGTTCCTATATGTTCCGCTTTCGTACCTCACTTGAGTCTGTTCTGTTTATTGTACACCTTTCCCCCTTGCTGTTTGGAGCAAGACATTAATATCAACACAAGCATATGTAAGCATAGCAAAGGGTAACAAATTACCTCTGAGACAGAGACATAGATACAGAAAAGGGAGAATGAGAGAGAGAGATAGGCGTAAAGATTGTGAGAGCAAGGCGAAATTAATAAAAACAATTGAAAAGTAAAAAAAAATCATCTTTATATCATTGCAATTCCAAGTTCACTATACAGCGATTGTACAATCATGTTTATATAAGAAGACGCGCCTTATATGGTATACAATGTCAAACAAATGATGAATAAAAGAGTAAACAGCGAGACGTTATGTGAGCACGTAAAAATCAAGAAAAATCATGTAAGAGCATTTAATATACAATAAAATAATTTTTCTTTTGTTTTTTAAGTAACGAGATTGGGTCAAGTCGTAAGTAAAAGTATAAAAATGTCAAAAGTAATAGTGCCGTCAAACATATTTTAAAACCAACGATTAGGTGTGTACTCTTCTTCTCTCCTGTTTAGTGTATAAAACAATATTTAGCTGTTAGATTGCTTTATAATGTGTTATTAACAATATTAGTGTGAAGTGTTTGTAATTGTTTAAACGTCGGTAATTTAACAAAACAGTATAAGCAGTGGTTTCAATATGTTTCACTTTCTTGCACCATGTATAGCTGAAAAGTTTGATCTCACATTGATGATTGATCTACCTGGACTTCTGTTTTCTAATGACCATTGTGTATTTCCTACATACGGTGCGCACAAAAGCACACTAAACGATACAAAGTGTCGATGCAAAATTATACAGTCATAGCAATAAGTAAAATTTAAATACTGAAGCAGATAAATAAATGTATAGCGAAGTATAAAGACATTGACATCAGTAAAATAAAATATATTGCAACATGGGCTTTGAAAAATATTAAATAAAACAACAAAAAGACAAGGTAAACAAAAGCAAAACCTAAACATGGTAGAACGAAAGATAATCTATTAATTTATAGAATAAATTATGCAAGACTTCGTTTCTCACGTTTGAGTACAAATAATAGACAAAAGGTAGAACGAAAAAAAAAAAAAAAACACACACACACAAATAGTGATACGTCTTACAAGGAGAAAGGACAAAGAAATAAACCTACGTTACGTCACCAGGCCTTCGTCAGAGACAGACAAACAACAGACAGGAGGGAAAGAAAATGAGAATTAAGTGGAGAGCATGAAACTATAGATGCAATAGAAAAAAAAATACTCCCGGATAGTGTCACATGTTGGATCGAAAATAGTCGCCACTAAACCGGAAAGCGTAAGTGGATGAAAATCAACATCTTAAAAAACCAACCCAAATCACATTTCTTACTTTGCACACCCGATTCAACAATTCTTTACTGCAGGATCTAAACGTTTGCACATAATGAAAGCCACGGAAATGATAAAACTTAGCACACTGTAACGAATCTATGAAAGTTAGATAACAAGTAATTATATTTTGATTAATGGAGTGCGTATGTGGATCAAGAGTTATCTCTCGAGTTGTATCGGACAGACTCAATTTATAGACTCTGGAAAAGATGGCATCAATAGTTATCGTAATGATTTACTATTGTATTTATAGTAAATGAGCGGTTGTTTACATGCGATTGTAACAGTACATCTATATATTCACTGTGTTAGTGTTTGTCATTTAGTGCATGCCAACTGTTCACAAGTAAGAAGTCTTCGTCTTTCACTACAACTAAATGTCGATTATCAATTGTTATTTTCTTTTTCAGATAATAAGATAGTAAAAACAAGTAAGTTACAAAAAGGTTATCACGCTATAGGATTCACATCCATGTTACTTAAGTGATCATTCCTAACTTGCTTTAGACGACAATGATGGACGGACGCACACACTTAGAATCCGTTTATTTCCATTTGCCGTAAATATTTAAAATACTGAAGAAACAACGATACATATGAAAAAATGAGAACCATGTGAAGAGAGACAGAGCAAATTCTTTGTTCAACAGAAACAAAATAATTCGACACTAGAAAAGATGTATCTTTGTATCTCGAGATAGTTTACGTTTGTATTTATGCGCCTGTGTGGTTATTTACTTGTGAGTGGGTGAGCATGTGTAACAGTACTTCTATGCATTCAGTGCATTAGTGTTTGTCAGATAGTGTACGCTAACCTTTTAGCCATAACAAGTGGTTGTCTTTCTATACAACTTAACAACGAATATCATTTTGTTTTTTTTCCAGCAACAACAACAGGGACAAACGGTAAGTTGATAAAAATTGTATGTGTCATTAACCAGTAGTACAGGCATCTATGTTTCTTATCGGATCATAAATTACTTGACATAATTAGGTGACAGAAATACAGATTAGGCTACACCACTTAATAGTTGCAGTGGCTTGTACATGCTCTGTGCGAATGAGAAATAAATTAGCTGTCACAGGAAACAGCATTATCATTGGCACTGGAATACATCATGGAATATGTATCTAGTGTGTTTATTAAATTTGCACTGTATGTGCATGTGTATGTGTGCTAGTGTGTTTGTCTTTGCCACTACCTATTCCGTTTCTTATTGTTTGTTAGTAATGAATGCTTTCCATTCAAGCATAAATAACAGGCACATGTGTGTCATGTAAAGATCACAATTTCATTTTAACTTCAGGACAAAAAACTGTGCAAGGCAGTAGGTAAAAGCATTAAAATATTACAGATAATAGTGCAAACACACATGTGACAAAATCGGTAATATACCGTTTCTCTCCTGTTTAGTATATAAAACAAAATTTCAGTGCATTAGTGTTTATCAGTTAGTGTACGCTAACTGTTTAGGCAAAGCAAGTGGTTGTCTTTCTATTCAACTTTACAACGAATATCATCTTGTGTTTTTCAGCAACAACAACAGGGACAAAGGGTAAGTTGATTAAAAATGTTATGTATCATTAATCAGTAGTACAGGCATCTATGTTTCTTATCGGATCATAAATTACTTGACATTAAGGTGGCAGAAATACAGATTAGTCTACATCACTTAATAGTTGCAGTGGCTTGTACATGCTCTGTGCAAATGAGAAAAAAACTAGCTGTCACAGGAAACAGCATTAACATTGGCACTTAAATACATTGCGGAATATATATTTATCTAGTGTGTTTATTAATGTTTGCACTGCATGTGCATGTGTGTGTGTGTGCAAGTGCGTTTGTGTTTGCCACTACCCATGCCGTCTCTTATTGTTTGTTTAGTAATGAATGCTCTCTATTCAAGCATAAATAACAGGCACCTGTGAGTTCATGTAATGATCACAATTTAATTTTAACTTCAGGACAGAAAACTGTGCAAGGCAGTAAGTAAAAGCATTCATATATCACAAGTCACAAGTAAAAGTGCAAACACACAGGTGACAAAACCAGTAATTTACCGTTTCTCTCCTGTTTAGTAAATAAAACAAAATTTCAGTATTAGATGTCATAATAAAGTATTTGTCACATAATTATTATGAAGTTTTTCTAATTGCTTAAATGCTACTAACTTAACAAAACTGAGAGCAGTAGTTCCTATATGTAACAAATTACCCCTGAGACAGAGACATATATACAGAAAAGGCATCCATGTTTCTTATCGGATCATAAAATTACTTGTCAGAATTGGGTGGCAGAAATACTGATTATTCTACACCACTTAACAGTTTCAGTGACTTTTATTTGCTCTGTGCAAATTAGAAATAAATTAGCTGTCACAGGAAACAGCATTAGCATTGGCACTGGAATACATCGCGGAATATACATTATCTAGTGTGTTTATTAATGTTTGCACTGTATGTACATGTGTATGTGTGTGCAAGTGTGTTTGTCTTTGTCTCTACTTATTCCGTATTTTATTGTTTGTTTTGTAATGAATGCTTTCTATTCAAGCATAAACAACAGGCACCTATGTGTTCATGTAATGATCACAATTTAATTTTATCTTCAGGACAGAAAACTGTGCAAGGCAGTAGGTAAAAGCATTCAAATATCACAGATAAAAGTGCAAACACACATGTGACAAAACCAGTAATTTACCGTTTCTCACCAGTTTAGTATATAAAACAAAATTTCAGTATTAGATGTCATAAATTAAGTTTTTGTCACAGAATTATTATGAAGTTTTTTTTTAATTGCTTAAATGCTACTAACCTAACAAAACTGAGAGCAGTAGTTCCTATATGTTCCGCTTTCGTACCTCACTTGAGTCTGTTCTGTTTATTGTACACCTTTCCCCCTTGCTGTTTGGAGCAAGACATTAATATCAACACAAGCATATGTAAGCATAGCAAAGGGTAACAAATTACCTCTGAGACAGAGACATAGATACAGAAAAGGGAGAATGAGAGAGAGAGAGATTGGCGTAAAGATTGTGAGAGCAAGGCGAAATTAATGAAAACAATTGAAAAGTAAAAAAAAATCATCTTTATATCATTGCAATTCCAAGTTCACTATACAGCGATTGTACAATCATGTTTATATAAGAAGACGCGCCTTATATGGTATACAATGTCAAACAAATGATGAATAAAAGAGTAAACAGCGAGACGTTATGTGAGCACGTAAAAATCAAGAAAAATCATGTAAGAGCATTTAATATACAATAAAATAATTTTTCTTTTGTTTTTTAAGTAACGAGATTGGGTCAAGTCGTAAGTAAAAGTATAAAAATGTCAAAAGTAATAGTGCCGTCAAACATATTTTAAAACCAACGATTAGGTGTGTACTCTTCTTCTCTCCTGTTTAGTGTATAAAACAATATTTAGCTGTTAGATTGCTTTATAATGTGTTATTAACAATATTAGTGTGAAGTGTTTGTAATTGTTTAAACGTCGGTAATTTAACAAAACTATATAAGCAGTGGTTTCAATATGTTTCACTTTCTTGCACCATGTATAGCTGAAAAGTTTGATCTCACATTGATGATTGATCTACCTGGACTTCTGTTTTCTAATGACCATTGTGTATTTCCTACATACGGTGCGCACAAAAGCACACTAAACGATACAAAGTGTCGATGCAAAATTATACAGTCATAGCAATAAGTAAAATTTAAATACTGAAGCAGATAAATAAATGTATAGCGAAGTATAAAGACATTGACATCAGTAAAATAAAATATATTGCAACATGGGCTTTGAAAAATATTAAATAAAACAACAAAAAGACAAGGTAAACAAAAGCAAAACCTAAACATGGTAGAACGAAAGATAATCTATTAATTTATAGAATAAATTATGCAAGACTTCGTTTCTCACGTTTGAGTACAAATAATAGACAAAAGGTAGAACGAAAAAAAAAACACACAAATAGTGATACGTCTTACAAGGAGAAAGGACAAAGAAATAAACCTACGTTACGTCACCAGGCCTTCGTCAGAGACAGACAAACAACAGACAGGAGGGAAAGAAAATGAGAATTAAGTGGAGAGCATAAAACTATAGATGTAAGAGAAAAAAAAATACTCCCGGATAGTGTCACATGTTGGATCGAAAATAGGCCACAAGAACTAGCTTTTTTCAAATCGACAGTGATAAAAAACACTACCCATACGAGAGTTAGGTTTTAAAAACTTACAAAACGATTATTAGGAAACATGACATTATACTGGTTTACGTTTGAAAACATTACAGTACCCAGACACCACATCGATCGAAGTGAACGGGAGGTAGAAGAAAATACATATTTTGAACGCAGCCCCTTAGCTCCATTAAATTTATATATTTGGGTTCCTTAGGACTTGCTGACAAAGAATATGTTAAACGTTACTCAAATAGTCTAGGAATTAACAAATTATAGCCAACAGAAATAGTGAGGGATGTCAGACAACACCAAAATCAGAATCGCTCAGTGGCAGATTTTGACACCACCATTGTACGGGAAATCGGTCCCCATGTTACCTTCTATTTGATTGGCGGAAAGTAAATGTAAGGCTAAACACGATTAGTCGGGCTATAAATATTGATTCTTTGTTGTTAGGGAAACGTGAGTAGGAGTACTTTTTTTCAAACGCTGGTGTAAACATGGCTCGATTGGGTCGACCCGCCAATATAGGCAATATGAAGCGTTAGTTCAGCACCACATTTTCAAATAAACTTACTAAAGAACCAGTGCGTTGAGCGCCAGTGCATATTTTTCTAAATAAAAGCCTGGAACATCGGCAGATCGGATTTTGTGCCTATTCATTGCCAGTCAACGTAATTCTGTATTATTTCCATGAATTGTGGTAAGCTTGAAATATTTGATATCTTTTAATGAAAAGTGAATGTAAATTGATAATTTATGTCTGTATATGTGTGTGGTTCAGTAGCGAACATGAGGCAAAGCCTATATAGTGCTCCAACCTGAACAGAAGGTGTCGGAGGAAAGTAAAACTACATGGAATTGCCAAACAGTACACTGACACCTATCTTATTGACTAGAAAGAAATAATGCTGGAATTGCAGAGGCGTAGTAACCATTAGGGAGGAGTATACTGGTGTAAATTATTTCAGATGAAGCTGACAGTTGGCCTACCGCTCTGAACTCAGTGTTTGTCATGTATTGTGTTCAGTCTAGAAATAGATTATAAATTAGTTATGAAGTAGGAGGTACAACCTTCTTGTTTCAGGGACTGTGGTCCTAAAGTTATTGAGCAGCACCTGGTCTGAGCTTTGCTGAATCTGGAGGCTGACAGCATACTCCTGGGTCCAGATAGCGACTATTGAGGTGTCTCCAGAACACAGGGGACCAATCGAGCAGAGGAGTCTTTTCCTGCCGCCATCACGAAAGTTAAGCCTCTGTGGCCAGTGGAGCTCAACATTATGTGTCCCCTCAAAAATTGACATTTTAGAGAAAAAAAAGAGGGACAATACCTTGTTTAAATTGACAGGAACTGTGAACTTTTTCCCCATACTATTTCTCAGATAAACAAACACTTGAAGTCATGATGACAAATAACAACATAGCTTGAAAAACAACACCAGTATTACCTCATAGTACTACTACACACTGACACACATAGGATAATATTAATAAAATATGTCACTACAATGTTCATATTTATAAATTCTGTATATATAAATTGTGATTACATTTGAATGTGTTTCCTGGTTCACTTTGTAGTTGAATCAGGATATATAATTGTGAAAGTAATTAATACATAAATATTTGAAACTTTAACAGTGACTCATTTAAGATAGTCTTATAGAGTGTTAAATGTGTGTGAGTGTCACAGTGTTGTCAAGTGTGGTGGAATAAATTAAATTGTTTATCTGTCTGTTGTTGTTGTGACTTACACTTCATCATATACATACCCTAGACATTAACGTAGTCATCACAATATTCCAGAATAATTCTGACTGAGGTATAATGTGGTAGCAAGTAAGGTTATCTGTAAAACACTACACCTATTAGATACAGATACCTTCACAGCTGATCTCAGTCAGTACACTAAGTCCCCTATAAATATTTATAACATCCCACTTTACCACATATATTGGGGTCTCGCTCCCGGGATTTTGAATCTTTCCCTAGTAAAAATATTGGGGGTAATTCACTTCAGGGAATAATAGAAATTAAAAAGGTATCCTTGGGTGAAAATAAATAACGTTGAGCTCTCAGTGCCTGTGGTGTCCTTGGATAAGTAATATCATATTGTATTGTTTAGTTAGACATTATATAAATTCACCTGTTAGAAAATGGCGGACCTGGCCAAATTTCGATCTGCTGCTGTACAGACTGCGAAAGAGTTAGGAATGGACGGGCAAATTATGATTGCTTATGTCACTGCTGAATGTGACAAATATATTGAACGGGAAGAAAGAAGATTAGAAAAAGAGGCCGAAAGAAAGTTAGAGGCTGAAAAGGAAATTAAGAAGATACAATTTGAGGCTGAGGCTAAGAGGTTGCAGATTGAGGCTGACAAAGAGGCTAAAGCATTGGAAGCCGAGGAAAGAAGACAGGCTGCAGAAAGAGAAGAGAAGAAATTAGCTGCAGAAAGAGAAGAGAAGAAATTAGCTGCAGAAAGAGAAGAGAAGAAATTAGCTGCAGAAAGGGAAGAGAAGAAATTAGCTGCAGAGAGGGAAGCAGAAAAGGAGGAGAAGAGATTACAAAGGGAACATGAGTTACGACTAAGGGAGTTTGAGTTTCAAGGCCATGCTCCTGAAAATGGTGCCAGTCCCTTTGCCTCTGATGCCACTGCTAGCCAGGGAGCCTCAACCTCAGCTATGAATTTTCATTTAGATCATTTTGTTGAGAAAGACGATGATATTGAGAGCTATCTAAATAGATATGAACTATTAGCTACCACATATGGGTTAGAGAGAGAAAGGTGGAGCTTAAAGTTATCTCAAGGGCTTCGTGGGGCAGCTTATGAAGTTTTTGCCAAAATGAGCAGAGGTGATCAGGAAAATTATGACATGCTAAAGCAGGCTCTTTTGTTAAGATATGAAAAGAACGCAGAATTTTATAGGAAAAAATTTAGGAATGCTAAACTACTGTCAGGTGAAACCTATCACCAGTTCTCTGCACGGTTAGAGACATACTTGGAGAAATGGACTTCTCTGGGGAAAACCCAAGATCTTAAGGAAATGGTCCTTATAGAACAACTAAGAGAGTCCATGGCTCCAGACCTGAGAAAGTTTCTCATGGAACAAGGTGCAGAGAGGCTGGGTGAGTTGCTAAATGTTGCTGAAAGGTATCAAGCGGCTCAAGCAGAGGTATCAGGTAATAAAAAGAAACAGGTGGAAAATTTTAGGGCACCACAGAACTTTAATAAATTTGATCCTAGAGATCAAAACAAAGGTAAGCACCAATTTGATAGGCCACGGTATGACAATAAAAATAAAACCCCACAATTCGATGAAAGGAAATATGATGAAAGAAAATCTTTCAACCAAGGGAAAAGGTGGTGTAAAAATTGTAAGATGAACAATCATGACACTGACCGTTGCAGAAGGAAACCTGTGTATATGGCCACCCTTCAGGTCAGGTCGACCTCAAGACAGGAGGAGGATATTATGTTAGATACCACTCCAGAAGAGATGAGGAAGGCACAGGCTGGGGATAAGACCCTCAAGCCTTGTTTCAGGAAATTGTCAACTTGTCATACAACTCCAGGCAAGGGAGATTTTTTACATGAAAAACAAGTTGATGTATAGGAAGACTGGAGCTAGATCCAAAGGTCAGGGACAGCTGGTACTTCCTAAAAGATATAGGGCAGAATTAATAAGGAGCCTACATGTGAAACCAGATGGGGACCATGAGAAAATAGGTACCATCATCCAAAAGGTGGCTCACAATTATTATTGGCCCAAGCAAGATGGGACATTGAGAATTTTGTAGAAAGGTGTAGCATAGCACATGAGGGAACACCCACAAGTGGGAACATTGATCAGGACCTGGACACGCCACGGGGCAAAATTAGGCCTGATAATAAAAAGAAAAAATAAATTTGATAAAGTGGACCAAAGGGAATGGGAAGCCCCTTTTCACGGACAAGCTTCACTTAACTGTTTTACAATGGCCACTATGCAGAGAGTGCAAAAAGATGTCTTACCCCAGGATAAGCCGAAAATCCCTCAATCGGACTTAAACAAACTGGAGGAAGAAGATGTAGAGAGGAAATCTCTCATCAAGAATTTTAAGTGGGGAGAAAGCCCCAAGAAAAAAATTGGTAGCGGTCGTTTTGTGCATGATAATTCTGGGAAGAAAAATCATCACTATAGAGCTTCGAGTGGAAGAGACCATACCGGTGCATGGACAAATAGGTCCACAAAATTAAAGGTCCATATGTAACGTTGTTAAGAACGTGGACTGATGAAAAGGCAGAGGAAAATATTACATCCTCATACCAATATGTGAATGAGCTGACCACTCGTTTAAAAACTGGCTGGAAACTTGCCAATGAAAATTTGAAACAAGCCAGGAAGAAACATGCTGCCTATTATAACAGGAAAGCTAAAGACAGAGATTTGGCTGTGGGAGAGAAGGTACTGCTTCTTCTACCCGGTAGTCAGAATAAGTTACAAATTGGATGGCAAGGTCCATATACAGTTCTAGAGAAGGTGTCTAGAACAAATTATAAGATAGATAAGAAGGGGAAAAAAAAAATCTATCATGTGAATCTCCTGAAGAAATATTTGGAAAGAGAACATCAGGAAGAGACACACTTGTTGACCTTGTCCATTGCCATGGAGATGAAAAAGGAACCACTTTCATCATTTGAATATCCATTACACCCCTGTGAGACAGCGGCACAGGTGAAAATCAGTACACATTTAACGAAAACTCAGAAAGAGAGAGTGCAACAGGTTCTAGATATCATACAGAGGTGTTAACAGACCGACCAGGGCATACAAACCTATTGGAATATGATATAAAGCTGATAGACCCCACACCTGTCTGTATGAAACCCTATTCGATTCCTTTTGCTAAGGAGAAAGCTTTGAAGGAAGAGATAGACTATTTGTTGAAGGAAGGAATTATTTCACACAGTGAATCTTCGTATAGTTCCGGTGTTGTACTTTTAAGGAAACCCTCTGGAGAACATAGACTCTGTATAGATTACAGGAGACTGAATGCTATTACAGAAGGACAGGTGGATCCATTGCCGGATACAAATCAGTTGTTTGCCAGACTAAATAAAGCTAAATATTTCTCAAAAGTGGACCTGAGTAAAGGATACTATCAGATTCCAGTAAAGCCTGAGGTTAGACCATACCTAGCTTTTAGTACCTCAGAAGGACACTATGAGTTTAATAGATTGCCATTTGGATTGAAGAATGCGCCTAGTGTCTTCTCTAGAATGATGAAAAAATTATTGGACCCTCTGAATAATCCATGCATCACAAATTTCATGGATGATATCCTTATAGCAACAGAAACATTTGAGGAACACATTGACTCTCTGAACATGCTGTTTAATCGACTTAGGGAAGCGAATTTAACAGCCCGACCAACCAAATGTTGCGTTGGATGTAAAGAATTGGAATTCTTGGGACACACAGTTTATCAGGGAAACATGACCCCTGACCCAAGAATTTAGAGAAACTAAAGAAAGCCCCGAGACCACAAACCAAGAAAGACGTGAGATCCTTTGTCTCATTATGTGGTTTCTACCAAAAGTATATCAAAAACTTTAATTCCATATGTGCACCGTTAACTGATTTGACACGTAAGGGAAATCCAGATCGAATTACATGGACACCACAATGTGAAATGGCTTACCAAGAATTGAAGGAAAAGCTCACAAGTAAACCTATTTTGAAATTACCTGACTTAAGTCAAGAATTCATAGTAAGGACAGATGCCAGTAATATTGGGTTAGGTGCGACTCTGCTACAGAAATCAGATGCATTGGATGGGGAATTAAGCCCAGTGGCATATGCTAGCAGAAAGTTGAATAAAGCTGAAACCAATTACTCAACTAGCGAAAAGGAATGTCTTGCAGTAATATGGGCGATAAAGAAATTCAATATTTATCTGTATGGGAAGGCATTTAAGTTGCAAACGGATCACAAACCTTTGTCGTTTCTAGCACAGGCTAGACATGAGAATTCTAGATTACTCCGTTGGTCATTACTGATGCAACCATATGAGTTTAGCATAGAATATATGAGTGGAAAAACAAATCTGGGCGCGGATTTTTTAAGCCGCCATCCGTGTGATGAGAATCACCCTAAGCCCCAGGAAGGATAATAAATTTCTCTATGTGTATATAGAATTATAGACTGATATATAACGTCTGTTTCAAGTGGGGAGAATTTGTCGTGTGAAATTCTAATCCACATATATAAATTAAAAAGTAAATGTAAAGCCTAACAAATAACTTCAATAAAAGGAAAGAAGAATGGTAAAGAACAGTGCTGTCACAATGACTGTACTCGAAATCCCCCTTGTTTTCTAATTCGTCTGCAAATTATAACGTTCCACGTTGATAGTAAAAGCCTACTGCATCACTACACGCTTTCTTCAATAAAACGTGTACTGCCTTTCTAAGAAAAACCTTGAGATACGCAAGCTGACCTATATTAATATTCCATTCATGTCATTTTATACACTAACACGCGTCTCGCTATACAATTACTACCATCACGCGTGTAAGGCCACAAGCACTAGCTTTTTTCAAATCGACAGTGATAAAAAACACTACCTATACGAGAGTTAGATTTTAAAAACTTACAAAACGCTTATTAGGAAACATGACATTATACTGGTTTACGTTTGAAAACATTACAGTACCCAGACACCACATCGATCGAAGTGAACGGGAGGTAGAAGAAAATACATATTTTGAACGCAGCCCCTTAGCCCCATTAAATTTATATATTTGGGTTCCTTAGGACTTGCTGACAAAGAATATGTTAAACGTTACTCAAATAGTCTAGGAATTAACAAATTATAGCCAAAAGAAATAGTGAGGGATGTCAGACAACACCAAAATCAGAATCGCTCAGTGGCAGATTTTGACACCACCATTGTACGGGAAATCGGTCCCCATGTTACCTCCTATTTGATTGGCGGAAAGTAAATGTAAGGCTAAACGAGATTAGTCGGGCTATAAATATTGATTCTTTGTTGTTAGGGAAACGTGAGTAGGAGTACTTTTTTTCAAACGCTGGTGTAAACATGGCTCGATTGGTTAGACCCGCCAATATAGGCAATTTGAAGCGTTAGTTCAGCACCACATTTTCAAATAAACTTACTAAAGAACCAGTGCGTTGAGCGCCAGTGCATATTTTTCTAAATAAAAGCCTGGGACATCGGCAGATCGGATTTTGTGCCTATTCATTGCCAGTCAACGTAATTCTGTATTATTTCCATGAATTGTGGTAAGCTTGAAATATTTGATATCTTTTAATGAAAAGTGAATGTAAATTGATAATTTATGTGTGTGGTTCAGTAGCGAACATGAGGCAAAGCCTATATAGTGCTCCAACCTGAACAGAAGGTGTCGGAGGAAAGTAAAACTACATGGAATTGCCAAACAGTACACTGACACCTATCTTATTGACTAGAAAGAAATAATGCTGGAATTGCAGAGGCGTAGTAACCATTAGGGAGGAGTATACTGGTGTAAATTATTTCAGATGAAGCTGACAGTTGGCCTACCGCTCTGAACTCAGTGTTTGTCATGTATTGTGTTCAGTCTAGAAATAGATTATAATTTAGTTATGAAGTATGAGGTACAACCTTCTTGTTTCAGGGACTGTGGTCCTAAAGTTATTGAGCAGCACCTGGTCTGAGCTTTGCTGAATCTGGAGGCTGACAGCATACTCCTGGGTCCAGATAGCGACTATTGAGGTGTCTCCAGAACACAGGGGACCAATCGAGCAGAGGAGTCTTTTCCTGCCGCCATCACGAAAGTTAAGCCTCTGTGGCCAGTGGAGCTCAACATTATGTGTCCCCTCAAAAATTGACATTTTAGAAAAAAAAAGAGGGACAATACCTTGTTTAAATTGACAGGAACTGTGAACTTTTTCTCCACACTATTTCTCAGATAAACAAACACTTGAAGTCATGATGACAAATAACAACATAGCTTGAAAAACAACACCAGTATTACCTCATAGTACTACTACACACTGACACACATAGGATAATATTAATAAAATATGTCACTACAATGTTCATATTTTAAATTCTGTATATATAAATTGTGATTACATTTGAATGGGTTTCCTGGTTCACTTTGTAGTTGAATCAGGATATATAATAGTGAAAGTAATTAATACATAAATATTTGAAACTTTAACAGTGACTCATTTAAGATAGTCTTATAGAGTGTTAAATGTGTGTGAGTGTCACAGTGTTGTCAAGTGTGGTGGAATAAATTAAATTGTTTATCTGTCTGTTGTTGTTGTGACTTACACTTCATCATATACATACCCTAGACATTCAACGTAGTCATCACAATATTCCAGAATAATTCTGACTGAGGTATAATGTGGTAGCAAGTAAGGTTATCTGTAAAACACTACACCTATTAGATACAGATACCTTCACAGCTGATCTCAGTCAGTACACTAAGTCCCCTATAAATATTTATAACATCCCACTTTACCACATATATTGGGGTCTCGCTCCCGGGATTTTGAATCTTTCCCTAGTAAAAATATTGGGGGTAATTCACTTCAGGGAATAATAGAAATTAAAAAGGTATCCTTGGGTGAAAATAACTAACGTTAAGCTCTCAGTGCCCGTGGTGTCTTTGGATAAGTAATATCATATTGTATTGTTTAGTTAGACATTATATAAATTCACCTGTTAGAAAATGGCGGACCTGGCCAAATTTCGATCTGCTGCTGTACAGACTGCGAAAGAGTTAGGAATGGACGGGCAAATTATGATTGCTTATGTCACTGCTGAATGTGACAAATATATTGAACGGGAAGAAAGAAGATTAGAAAAAGAGGCCGAAAGAAAGTTAGAGGCTGAAAAGGAAATTAAGAAGATACAATTTGAGGCTGAGACTAAGAGGTTGCAGATTGAGGCTGACAAAGAGGCTAAAGCATTGGAAGCCGAGGAAAGAAGACAGGCTGCAGAAAGAGAAGAGAAGAAATTAGCTGCAGAAAGAGAGGAGAAGAAATTAGCTGCAGAAAGGGAAGACAAGAGATTAGCTGCAGAAAGGGAAGCCGAGGAAAGAAGACAGGCTGCAGAGAGGGAAGCAGAAAAGGAGGAGAAGAGATTACAAAGGGAACATGAGTTACGACTAAGGGAGTTTGAGTTTCAGGGCCATGCTCCTGAAAATGGTGCCAGTCCCTTTACCTCTGATGCCACTGCTAGCCAGGGAGCCTCAACCTCAGCTATGAATTTTCATTTAGATCATTTTGTTGAGAAAGACGATGATATTGAGAGCTATCTAAATAGATATGAACTATTAGCTACCACACATGGGCTAGAGAGAGAAAGGTGGAGCTTAAAGTTATCTCAGGGACTTCGTGGGGCAGCTTATGAAGTTTTTGCAAAAATGAACAGAGGTGATCAGGAAAATTATGACATGCTAAAGCAGGCTCTTTTGTTAAGGTATGAAAAGAATGCAGAATTTTATAGGAAAAAATTTAGGAATGCTAAACTACTGTCAGGTGAAACCTATCACCAGTTCTCTGCACGGTTAGAGACATACTTGGAGAAATGGACTTCTCTGGGGAAAACCCAAGATCTTAAGGAAATGGTCCTTATAGAGCAATTAAGAGAGTCCATGGCTCCAGACCTGAGAAAGTTTCTCATGGAACAAGGTGCAGAGAGGCTGGGTGAGTTGCTAAATGTTGCAGAAAGGTATCAAGCGGCTCAGGCAGAGGTATCAGGTAACAAAAAGAAACAGGTGGAAAATTTTAGGGCACCACAGAACTTTAATAAATTTGATCCTAGAGATCAAAACAAAGGTAAGCACCAATTTGATAGAAGAGATGAGGAAGGCACAGGCTGGGGATAAAACACTCAAGCCTTGTTTCAGAAAATTGTCAACTTGTCATACAACTCCAGGCAAGGGAGATTTTTACATGAAAAACAAGTTGATGTATAGGTAGACTGGAGCTAGATCCAAAGGTCAGGGACAGCTGGTACTTCCTAAAAGATATAGGGCAGACTTAATAAGGACATCCCACTTTACCACATGGATGAAAATCAACATCGTAAAAAACCAACGCAAATCACATTTCTTACTTTGCACACCGATTCACACACAAACAATGTCTTTACTGCAGGATCTAAAACGTTTGCACACAATGAAAGCCACGGAAATGATAAAACTTAGCACACTGTAACGAATCTATGAAAAGTTAGATAACAAATAATTATAATTTTGATCAATGGGGAAGCGTATTTGGATCAAGAGTTATCTCTCGAGTTGTATCGGACAGACACCAAATTATAGACTCTTGGAAAAGATGGCATCAATAGTTATCGTAATGATTTTACTATTTGTATTTATAGTAAATTGAGCGGTTGTTTACATGCGATTGTCAAACAGTACATCTATATATTCACTGTGTTAGTGTTTTGTCATTTAGTGCATGCTAAACTGTTCACACCTAAGAAGTCTTCGTCTTTTACTACAACTAAAATTCAGTCGATTATCATTTGTTATATTTCTTTTTCAGATAATAAGATAGTCAAAACAAGTAAGTTACAAAAAGGTCACACGCTATAGGATTCACATCCATGTTACTTAAGTGATCATTCCAAATTTGATTTAGACGACAATGATGGATGCACACTTTTAGAATCCGTTTATATCCATTTGCCGTAAATATTAAAAATATTCTAGAAACAACGATACATGTGAAAAAATGAGAACCACGTAGAGACAGACAGAGCAAATTCTTTGTTCAACAGAAACAAAATAATTTGACACTAGAAAAGATGTCATCTTTGTATCTCAAGATAGTTTACGTTTGTATTTATGCGTCTGTGTGGTTGTTTACTTGTGAGTGGGTGGACATGTGTAACAGTACTTCTATGCATTCAGTGCATTAGTGTTTGTCAGTTAGTGTACGCTAACCATTTAGGCATAGCCAGTGGTTGTCTTTCTATTCAACTTAACAACAAATATAATTTTTTTCTTTTTTTAGCAACCACAACAGGGACACATGGTAAGTTGATTAAAAATGTTATGTGTCATTAACCAGTAGTACAGGCATCTATGTTTCTTATCGGATCATAAATTACTTGACATAATTAGGTGACAGAAATACAGATTAGGCTACATCACTTAATAGTTGCAGTGGCTTGTACATGATCTGTGCGAATGAGAAATAAATTAGCTGTCACAGGAAACAGCATTAACATTGGCACTTAAATACATCGTGGAATATGTACAAAAGTATCTAGTGTGTTTATTAATGTTTGCACTGTATGTGCATGTGTGTGTGTGCAAGTGTGTTTGTCTTTGCCACTACCCATGCCGTCTTTTACTGTTTGTTTAGTAATCATTACACTATAACAGCCACATCGATGTTACTTAACTGAAAATTGACACCAGAAACGATGTCATCTTCATATCTGGAGATGGTTTACGTTTGTATTTATGCATCTGTGTGGATGTTTACGTGTGGGTTTGTGGGCATGTGTTTCAGTATTTCTTTACATTCAGTGCATTAGTGTTTATCATTTATTGTAAGCTAACTGTTTATGCGTAGCATGTGGTTGTCTTTCTGTTCAACTTAAACAAACGACTACATTTTTGTCTTTTTCAGTAACAACAACAGCGACAACCGGTAAGTTCATTAAACCAGCAATGTCTCATTAACTAGTAGTGCAGGCATCAATGTTTCCTATCCGATCATAAAATCTTTTTTCCCCGCTTAGTTTACTGTTTATTTTGTAATAAAATATATTTTTTTTAGCGAACGATTTAAAATACTAGATTCACCCTAGTGTGTAAATACCATCACATTTTCATCGACCTTACGTTTTCTATATATGTAATCTTGCTAGTGAGCGCCTGTAGAAAAACCTGCGTGATGTTTTAGTAATATCAGCAATTTGCTAGTTGTTTATGTTAGTGAGCGTATGAGTTTTTGCTATACATATGAATTACTTGTATTTGACTTAAATGTCAGTAATTAAGCAGCATAGTGGGTGATCCATCCATTTTATATTGCGTGAGATTTAACACGTGTGTGGAGAGTGTGCCCCCGTTAAATGGGTGTCTCATCGTTGTAGGTTATAAGCATTACAATTTTTGCCAATCCTTCTACGAACAGACTTTAAAGACCATGCATACAAACCAAGCTGGATGTTTTTAATTTAAATAGCTTAATTTGAAATATGAACGTGACCAATATGCAAAATGATCCAAAAAAAAAGTCTTGATGTTTGTTTGTTTTACTGTTGTCTAGTGCAATATTTTGAATAGTCCCATTATCACACAAGTTGTTTAGAGCAAGAGAATTAATATTAATACAAAGCAGACATAAAACAAGCAATAATACGTTTTACCACTGAGTTAGTTAGATGCTTAACCTTTACAGGGCGAGGCAAACAAACCCAGCTTTTATTGGCTGTTTGTGATTTTTCTAGGCAATTTTTACGTTCAATAGTTTGCCATTGCTTTCTGAACGGTACGGCGCTTATACCATTGTTAAAAATCCACACAAAGCGATCAGCTACCAAACCGCCTGCAGCAGGTTTCGAACCTGGTATATCTGGATTATGAAACTGCGTTCATATCCATTAGGCCACAGACGTATATCGTATATACTTCACTAATATCACCAGATAACTCTCTGCTTACAAAGTATGCTTAAAATGATAGTAAATATTTATATCACTTCTCCCAATTTACCCATAATATATGCATGTAAGTATATATCACCTCACCTTTCACTGTATACACATCATCCACCTTTACCCTCTTATTGTACACGTATAAAATATAGTCTTACTTTGCCACTTGGCTACTGTCTCCTTACTCTGAAAATTTGGTCCTTCCGACCACTTAGTCCTCTATGATTAAAACTAAAAGACCCTTACAATAGTCCAAACAGTTCCTGTTGCTATGACACCATGGTGTACCTACTTGACAATAAATCAACATATTACTCCACAGTCTGTTACTGGCACCCACATTGGCGCTATACTCAAATAATACTTCAATTAGTACTAATCTGTCCTACCTAAGTCTTTCCCCTGGCAAAATGACCCCTACGCAGATGAAAAGACACACACCCAACCCTTCGAAAAAAAATCCCAGTCACGAGGAATGAGATGACAGACACAGGGGAGCAGAGGTAGATTAATATACACAATTCGTGACTGCACAAAAAAAAAACGAAAACAAGAGATCCCTGTAAACGTTATTTACAAGATAGCAAGATGGAAGTACGATAGAAAACACCACTTAAACACGAACAAAAAGAATTACTGAATGTTTGCAGGACAATGTAAATACAAATTACACCAATACAGCCTAACATCGACAGGGCTTGGAATTGTTTTTTCAGTAGGGCAGTCGCAAGAAAACCGTCTTCCTTAACTCACCACTAAACATACACAGACCACCCCCTAGAAAGAGAATCCGTCTAATTTCAATCTTTTCTCACAAGTAGGACCCGAATTAATTAAATTCGCCACCTGTCCACCCTTACACACAAAAATATAATATTACACAATAGACTAAACAACAACTACACTTAACAATGAAATGCTGAGAGCTATCTCTCTCCCTAGACACTATCAAATCACTCCCAACAAAAGAAACTACATCACATATAACCAATAATCATAGAATAACATATCAAAGCTTTACTATGTCCATAATACCAATGACCGCAAGTAGTATGAAATGGAGTGAAAGATCCCACCTAACTAACTAACACCATATAAACATCCAGACTAAGTTCTACAAAGAAAGTAGGGAAAAAGAACAGACCAAACCAAAGAAAAACAACAACAAATTACTAAGCAAGCTTCACGAAGCAGATAAAGAAACAGAACTATCCTACTCTAAAAGATCAGACTGTACGATAAATAGTATCAGGTGGATAGACAGAAAAAACAAAATTAAGATTTTGAGGAAAAAACCAAAAGCATAAATATAACACATCTTACAAACAACAAAAAACTTAACTGACGCTCTAGCGATGCTCGGTCACGTAACTCATCAGCACCGGTGATGAAAATGCGGACAGCAAAAACGTAACTCAGACTTGTAACATCCACTGTACAATATAGATCCCGAAAATCAGACTTCTACGTAAGTCTGTGTGCCAGCAAATATATTAATGTCCTTTGGCACGGTACTGTCACCACTATCAATTTGAATATACTGTTCTAAATGGTGCTAACACAGCACTGTCCACAATAGGATAATAATACGAATATGTTCCAATATCCCGATCTGATTGTTTCACCACGATAATGGCCAGCTACACAAGTCTATGTGCCCGGTTTGCTAAATATGACCTCCCTTACAGACACACTCCACATGTATACAGCCCTTCAGTAATCCAGCAGACTTCAGGATAGCGTACTCCGGAACCATACAGATCAGCAGGCTTCACTCTTCAGGACAGTAACTTTAAATTAACAACGCAATGTCTCAGCACACTGGGGACCATTGTCTACATAACTACCGCGCCAAAAGGTTGCAGCAAAAACATGAATGGACCCCGAACCCTCACAATCTATTGCACAGGAACAACCCGCCAGGAAGGAGTTTGCAGCAAGAGTTTTCGGCTGAATATGCTGCTTCATGTGGCGAGATAACAGGACATCTCGCCTACAAGCCAAAACACCCTAACCACACTCGTAGACTTTATGTAAACTTAAAAGTTCACAAAGGTACTTCCATAACAGCTCCTAACCCTTCTAAGGTATACACTCAAAAGTCACAAATGTATCAAGCAGGATAGCGCAACAACCGAAGTCCGTCTCCCAGGCCCTGTTGAACACGTAACCTTTACTCCGCAGGGAGCCCCGAATGTTACCAAAAATCGTGAAGACTACCTTGCTATTATTCTCTTGAAAGCCTGACTTCACTGCAACCTCTATTTCAACACACTTGACACATATTTCTAGCAATGTTTTGCCAAAACTAGCATCGAAATTTAACTTGGAACACCGTGTGTCAAACACAATAACAATGTCCAAATATTTTCTAAACTAAAACACCAGAATGACAACCTACACTGTGACCTGAGAAAGAGAAAATCTTGGTCACATACTGCTACGCGTCAACACTTGACCGTACCACAGTCCACAGCTACTGACTGACAAACACACTGACCTGAAGCTGGACAATTACGAAAATACTCACTATCGTGGACTTCGTACACATGAAGGGTGCCAACACACTGTGACTACAAACTTCTAACACTCCTGGAGTGCATCTTAAGCTCTGGCTGTTATAATGAACATTTAGGCCCCATGTGGCCTTTTAAAGAATAGGACGAAAACGGCCAGATGTCCAACTACAATTATGCTGTGGATTTAATAATGACAATAATTAAAGACTTCGCTCGCTCCGCTAGGATGACGACCACAACATGAAATGGTTGACACAGAAAGATAACACTTTCTATAGGAATTCATTTTTTAATAGACACTGCACACAGTATAGTACACACACGGCTGAAAACAGTATGGAATAAGACATAACACTGCCCCCGAGACACTTCTCGAATTAATATATAAAATTAATCTCACACATAACAGTATAAAAAGTACTATACAAACTCAGTACTGAAAATCGCTATCACTATGGCGAACCAGAAATACGGACAATGGAAAACTCAATCCACTGGCATAATTATACCCGATGGCCTGACAAGTAGATATCACTGGACACTAAACCACTCCAGAATTATAATTATGTCAAAGCGAGAATAAACCACTTTAGCAAACTCTAGGCCATAATCCAGTACTCCAATGGAAAAGGGACCAAAACACGTCCCGTAAAAAGAAAAGCAGAAAAATCACTCTGTCTCTTTCCGTGCTTAATACTATCTTCGACTTCCGTCCCTCATTCACGTGACTCCGTCGTTTCTTAAAAAGTTATCAGGGGTAGCCAAACCATCGCTGAAACCGATGTCACCAACCTAGATTTTTCTGCCACTAGAAAAATACGCCGTGACAACTATTGTAATTATAGTATAACTTACGGTTAAATAGCATGTAGTGTGTACAGTAGCTCCTATATATTCACTGTGTTTAGTGTTTGTTTAGTGCATTTTCTAACTGCTCACACTTAATAAATCTTTTCGTCTTTTTCACTACAACTAAATGTCGATCATCATTATGTCTTTTCTTTGTCAGTAAATAAGACATGTAACAACAGGTAAGTTATATAAAAAAAGCATTCATTACACTAATAACAGCCACACACATTTGTTACTTAACTGAAATTGACAGACCAGAAACGATGTCATCTCATATTCTGGAGAAGGTTTCCATTTGTATTTATGCATCTGTGTGGATGTTTTACGTGTGTATTTGTGGGCATGTGTATCAATACCTTGGTTTACATTTCAGTGCAGTTTTAGGTGTTTATCAGTTATTGTAAGGGCTAACTGTTTATGCGTAGCATGTGCTTGTCTTTCCTGTTCAACTTAACAACGACCACATTTTGTCCTTTTTCAGTAGGTAACAACAACAGGGACAAACGGTAAGTTGATTAAACATGTAATGTGGTCATTAACCAGTAATGCAGGCATCCATGTTTTCTTATCCGATCATAAAATCCCCTTTTCCTGCTTAAGTTTGCTTTTGATTTTGTAATTAAAGTATTTTTAAGCGAACGATTTAAAATACTAGATTCACCCTAGTGTTTGTAAATACATCACATTTTCCATTGACCTTACGTTTCTATATATGTAATCGTGCTAGTGTGTGCCTGTAGAGAAACCTACGTGATGTTTTAGTAATTCAGCAATGTGCTTAGTGTTATGGTTAGTGAGCGTATGTGTTTGCTGTAATATGAAGTGTTTGTATTTGTCTGAAATTCAGTAAAATGAGCAGCATGGTTTAGTGTGGATTCAACCATTTTATATTGCGTGAGATTATAACACGTGTGGAGGTGTTTTCCCCGTTAATTTAGTGTCTCATCGTTGTAGTTTATAAGCATAGAATTTTAACATCCTTCTATACGAACTGACTTTAAAGACCAAGCATACAAACCAAGCAGGATGTTTGAAATTAAATCGCTTAATTTGAAATATGAACGTGACCAATATGCAAAATGATGAAAAGAAAGTCTTTTGATGTTTGTTTTTCTGTTGTTCTAGTATGGCATATTTTGAATAGTCATTGAATCCATTATCACAACAAGTTTTGTTTTTAGAGCAAGAGAATTTAATATTAATACAAGCAGACATAACAAAGCAATAAATACGTTACCACTGAGACAGAAAGAAACCAAAGGAAAAAGTGAAAACCAGAGAGAGACCCCCCCCCCCCCCCCCCCCCCCCCCCCCCCCCCCCCCCCCCCCCCTGAGAGGAGAAAATAAAGAGTAGAGAAAGGAGAGGTAGAGAAGAGAGAGAGAAGGGAGAGAGAGGACATAGCTAATATAAATGTGGAGTAAGCACAGCTGAGATGTACCGAAAAAAAAAATTAAAACTAAAGGAATTTTATTAAAAATATATTTGTAATATAATCATAATGAAATCGAAATTGTACACTTCGGTGTAGAAGGGCAGGAACGTACTGAAACGACAACACTGCACGTGTACAGTGTATGGCTACCGTCAGGGAACACTGGGCTAAGTTGATTCCTGCCTGGTAACAAACTTTTTACAGACGTAAAATAGAAAAGAGAAGAAAGAGAGAGCGATGGGGGGGATTTTGGGGAGAATATGGGTGAGTAGGTGGGGGAAATGTTGGAGGGGGATAGGGGAAAGATAAGATATAGGGTAAATAATAATTAGGTGTGAGGTGGAGACTGGAGGAGAAAATTGTAGGTTTAAGGTAGAAAAGAAGATGTGGGAGTGGGTGGAGGGGGGGGTTAGTGATGGAGGGGGAAGTGGAAATGAGTTTTATAGGCGTAAAGATGGTCCCAAAGTGCAGCGAAATAGGTAAAAAACAATTGAAAACTAACACAGAAAGCATTCTTTGTATCATTGCAGTATCGATTTTCATTAAAGGAATAGGATTACACAATCGTGTTCATATAAGAAGAGGCGCCTTAGATGGTATACAATGTCAGATAAATGATGGGAATAAAAGAGTTAACAGCGAGGACGTTTTATAGGTGTGAACACGGTAATAAGCCAGGAAAAAACATATTAGTGCTTGTAATAAACATAAAAATAGGGTTTCTTGTCTTTTCTGTTTTTAGGTACCGCGAACGGGAAAAGTCGTAAGTAAGAAGTATAATAGGGTTGTCACAAATAATCGTCCCCCGTGTCATACATATGTTAAAACCAGCGGTGTGGGTTGTGCATCTCTTCTTCTTGATAAGTCATAAAAAGTCATAAATAAAAAAAATAGAAAGGGGAAAAGGAAATAAAACAAAACAGGATTTAGCTGTTAGATAGCTTTATATGTGTTATTAAAAAACATTAAGTGTGAAGTGTTTTGGAAATTGTTTAAATGCCAGTAATTATTACACAAAACAGTGTAAGCATAGTGGTTACATATGATTTGACATTCGATGCACACTATGTAATGAACGAGAAAGTGTGATCTCACCCACTGGTGATTGATCTGTGTAGCAGTAGGGTGGGCGCGTTATATAATGATTAGTTAAATTATCAAATAAAAGATGATGTTGAGGATTAGATTGTGGTGTGATCACTCTCTTGCTTACACTCGCACCGACCCGAAAAAACAATAAAACTCTTGATTCTAGAGGCAGGGGCTATATTTATTTTTACAACCCATTCAGTGACAAAGCAAACATTAAACAAATAAACTAGCGAACATTAACACCAAACCAAACAAACAAAACAAACACCCAACAGTGCCCGATGCTAATCTGAAGAATCCAAACAAAAGCACAGAATGAGTTTAAAATCAGTATAATACTAATTAGCTGAATGTTGCTGCAACACCACGCTCTCACCTGTCAAACTGTTCCCTACGCAACCCAAACCTTAAGCCACCCCACTCAACATTCCTAAACTATCACACCACAAAGCAACACACAAACACTCATTGTGTGTCATCCAATGCGAAAACTAGTAAGGTGTTTTGGTGCGTGTGGGGCTGGCCCAATCTCACCATGTAACAACAGTTTGCTACGGAAACACCTTACTGCAAAGAGCACACACTCAGCTATCACACACACACACACTCATGCCATGGTCGTCCAATGAGACAAGTAAGAGTGTTGTGCGTGGGGCTGGCAATCTCACCATGTAACACAGATTGCTACCGAAAACACTACGTGCCCTAGCATATGAAATACTTAATATGGAGGCAAACCACACTCGTGGCCCCATGCTCACCCTCAGTAGCGGAGAAGAGAAATATATACCTTTGAAGTGAGTCCCACGTGCTCTCACAACCATTCCTCACATAACCATAATTAAATAATCATTAAATGGACATAAAAAAATAATATTCAATTATATGTTACAACAAATACTCTCAATAACGAGAATAAACCACCACCTCACAACTGGTCTGAATCTCAATATTCGTTTTCTGGCATTCGGAAGCATGTCGTATGTGGGACGACTGGTGCGATCTGAGAATCTCATCACAAACGAAACACATCGTTTACCGAAACAAATCACTGTATTGCCATAAGCATAAAAATGCTTCTGTTGTCGGCTTGTGATAGACACAGCCCACATTGGTGTTTCCCCATGCTCCGCCGGAGCAACCAGAGAAAACACATGTCTCAACAAAGGAGTGGCCTCGCGCTCTCCAGAAAATCTAAATACATATTCTCACCTCACAGTAAACCCATTAAATATATACCAGTAGAATTATAATATAAGTAGGCTATCGTGAAATACACTCAATTACTTTTACATTAGAAAAAATAAAATATAATTATTCTCGACTTAAACCAAAACTGGGACTAAATACACAAGCGTGTCACATGGCGTTAACATTTATAGGTTTACCCCACGCGGGGCGTGTGTTATTCGCCGCGAATTTATAACAGTCCTCGCCACGTTGGCTACAATCTTGCATTCGTTTAATCTTATCTACATTTCCCGTGAAATAGCTTCATACTAATATCTGCCTTTCTGATAACATTCTGTCCAGTTTTCATGTATAAAATACACTCCTACTAAATTTGCCCCGGTCTGATGGATTGAAATACTTGATACTAAATTCTCACATCTGGATTAGGCTTTGCGTGCCTAATAAAACCTATCAAACATTATTTTCACTCATCTATCATTTTCTTGAAAGACTAAATCATAATGTCCTAAAAAGACATTTCCTTTGGAAACACATCTATCTATTTTCACTAAACATTAAAACAGACTCGTGCTGAAATAAATAATTCTAATTTAAAATTAACTCACACTGTGCTCAATGCATTTTACAGTTTGGCTCTGTCGTCCCTGGTTCTCTCTGGCGGCTGGATACTAGGAAAGGTCCGCTGGTAGCTCGCTATCTCTTTTTATAGGCACTAGGCTAATCACTCACTTTACTGCGCTAGGGCGTATTAAAATCTTGACTACTTAAATAATCACACGCGATTATCCGCTTAGGAATAGCGGAAAAACACAAAATAAAACCTACAGCTATTTAATATAACACAAATTCTACACCACAAACTTAATTTAAATGCATTATATGATGCATTTTTCATCAATCTTCTAACTTCAGGATTTTTCACGAACCCAGGCTCGCGCGCCGTCCACGTGATCTGACAGTCACGTGGGCCGAACATGTGAAAATATATGGGCGACAAACATGCCTTGAACTGAAGTTGGGGTGGGGTGGCCTGCTCACGGGGTGTCTTCCCGACCCATCACATATCTCCCTCCTGATTTTGTTGTCGTCCCGACAACATCACCTACCTCTGGGCGCTTCGATCGTAGCCTCTTAGATCGTTGGTGCTGCGTATGACTCTTTCTCCTGCGGCGATGCTTTATGCTGAGCTTCTGTCATCGGTACAACCCGGCTGGGGACTGTCTTTGGTCGAACATGTCCCTAGGTTTTGTGCTTTGTCGGGCGAGATGCAGTTGCTGTTGGTCTAGAAGAGGATTCGCCTACTTGTGCCCCGCGTCGCTGCTTAGGCTTGTGACATCTGCTTGCAAGTGCATGTAGAGGTCGCATCTGTAGGGGGATCGCTCTGGACGTGTTCTGCACTCATTTTGTGTGGACGGTGGCTTACATTCCCCACAGTCTGCTTTTGATGAGTCTCCTCTGCTGACCTTGATTTTGCACACTCCCTCCATATCTGCTGTAGGGACTGGTTTCCTCCCCTAGACGCCGCGTAATTTTCTCTGCGCCCTTAGTGTGACAGTTGTCGTGGCCAGCTCTTGGCTTGCGCCCTAAAGGCAACCTGGCTGTTGCAGTCCGTCTAGGGAAAGAGCTTCTTGATGGACAGGCGGCTATCAAATGTTCAGTAGTCTTGCATCCAAAGCATCTTTTTCAGGAGCTGGGCCTTGTGGGCACTTGGTGCCATGTGGGCCTGAGAACTCACCACAATTATAGCACCGTTATCTTTCTGGGCTTCTCTCCGTGTCCATGGGTCGCTTTACTGCTGCCCTTACACACTTGAGACCGCCAATGCCGGCATACATAAATTTGATTTCCATCCCTGGGACCATGGATTGCTGTCAAATCTCTACTCTCTCATTTTCACGCCCAGACTCCGGAATCCCTTTCTGAAGATCTTGGGTCCTTATGTACAAATACAACAAAATACCTCCATCAATCTGGCGTGGATAGAATAGTCCCCATCTCCCTGCGACACTGTATCCACTTGGCAAACTCCATTTCGCGCCTTGATCGGTGCAGACTGCACTGGTCGGACAGATCAGCTCACTGCATTCGTTAACAACACTTGACTCTCACATACCAGAACATGCACCTCCTCGTTCGTGCTTTGAGCTGTTCCCGGTGGACTCACCTCCCTTGCTCATGCGTTGGCTGTTCCCGCGGAACAGCCATGCCTCCTCGATGTGCTTTGGCTTTCTTCCGCGCTGGCATTGGTGGCTCTCTGTCTCTGCACCACCTCTTGTGCTGGCGAACTGGACTCCTAACACGTGCTATTTTGATTTAGGAAGGCGTGAATTCTATCCCGTGAGGTGGTGCCTCCTCATCCGTCTTAACTCTGTCACTTGCTATCCTGACCCGTGTCTCAGGCATTTTTACTCTACATTCCACCATACACAGCATATTCCCAAGGGAAAATTCCTGTACACCTCACTGGACTTTTGGTTTCTCGCTATAAGCCTTTTTTACATTTCAGTAACTTTCATCAGGGTCTCTGGCCTGGCTCCACCTAGTAGAATCCGTAACTCTCAAGTATATCCATTGGTGTATACGTTGTTTCCATATCATGTCTAACATGTCTTCTGTCGCAAGAAAGGCGCCACCTTCCAGCGCTTCCCACATCCTCCAAAAACTCTTTGCCAAGTGGGGTCTCCCCCTCTCCACTTAAATAACCTTTATCTCTGCTCCTCCCACGTACAATATCGTTCACACTGCAATAAATCGATGCCATCCTTGCTGCAGGATCCGCACTGCTGGTGTTTACACTATTTGTTCGGCTGCTTTTTTTGCATCGTTCCACTGTCTGCCTTTACCCTTCTCGCAGCGCCAATTAGTGAAAGGTGTGGGGCGAGATAATAAAGAGGGATGATTGATTATTTGTGATGTGTGATCAATCTCTTTGCTACAACTCGCTCCGACCCCGAACAACAAATAAAACTCTTGATTCTAGAGCAGGGACAATATTTATTTTACAGTCCCATTCATAGACAAAGGCAAACAGTAAACAAATAAACTAGCGAACATAACACCAAACCATACATACAAAACACCCAACAGTGCCCGATGCTAGATCATGAAGAAGCAAACAAACCACAGAATAGTTAAAATCATAGATATAATACTGAATGAGAAACATCGCACGCTCTCACCTGGTCAAAAACTGTCCTACGCGTGCCGCCACCCTGACACACTCAACATCGACACACACACACACCACACTTCATTAGTGGTTCCATCCAATTACTGTACGAGTAATGTGTGTTGACGTGGGCTGCAATCACAACCATTTAACACAGGTAGCTACGAAACCACTACTGCAAGAGCCACACTCAGCTACACACACACACACACTCCATGCATGTCGTCCAAGTAGAACTAGTAAGGTGTTGTGCGTGGGCTAGGCAATCCTACCAGGTAACACAGATAGTCATAAACCGAAACACGAACTGATCTACTTGCCCCTTAGCATAGAATTCTTTAATATGGAAGGCAAACCACAACTGTTTTGCCCCATGCTACCCTCATGAGCGTAGAAGAGAAGATATATACCTTGAAGGTGATCCCCACGTGTCTCTCACTAACCAATCCTTCACATAACCATAATTAAATAATCATAAAATTGGACATAGAAGATATAAATTCAATTATATGTAACATAACAAATACTCTCAATAAAAGAGATATATAACCACCACCTCTACAACTGGTCTATCTCAATATTCTTACTGCATTCGAAACATGTTCGTAATGTGACGACAGTGCACCTGAGAATCTCATCACAACGAAAACACATCGAGTTTACCAAACAAATCACTGCCATATGCATAAAATGCTTCATTGATCGGCTTGTGAAAGGACAACCACCACATTGGTGTTTCCCATGCTCCGCTCTGGAGCAACCAGAGAAACACATGTCTCAACAAATGGAGTGGCCTTCGGCTCCTCCAGAAATCTAAATACCTATTCTCTACCTCACAGTAACCCATTTAAATAAATAAAGTAGAATATATATAGAATATTTCTTAATCGTGAAAATACACTCCAATTTACTAATTTTCTACATTGAGAAAAATACTATAACATTAAGTTTATCTCTCAGACTCTTAAATCTCAAACGTGGGACCTATTTGAAGTAAAATACCAGCTAACGTTTAGTGTCCACATGGCCCGTAACATTATAAGGGTTTTATCCATTAATCTCGAAACGCGGGATGGGGCGTCAAGTCTATCTAGTTACTCGCCGCTTTTTAAAATCCTAACGAGTCCCACGGCCTGTGATTTAGTTTTTGCGAACAAGCTTTTATTTAACAACCTTCGCTATTGCGTGTAATCTTATATCTACATTCCCCGTGAAATAGCTTCAACTATATCTGGCCTTTCTGATAACATTTCCTGTTCCAGTTTCATGTATAAAAATATCTCCTACGTAAAATTTTGCCCGTCTGATGGATGAAATAACTTGGATACTAAATTCCTCACATCTGGATTTAGGATTTTGCGTGGCTAATAAAACCTAATCATACATTATTTTTCGACTCATCTATCATTTTCTTCAAGACTAAATCATAATGGTCCTAAAAAGACATTTCCTTTTGAAACACATCTATCTATTACAACTAAACATTAAAAACTGACTCGTGCTGAAATAATAATTCCTAATTTAAATTAACTCACGTGCTCAATGACTTTTACATGTTTGTGCTCTGTCCGTCTGTTCTCTCTGGCGGCTGAAGTACAATGTATAGAGGTCCGCTTGAAGGCGTCGCTAATCTCGTTTTTATATGGCACTAGGCGCTAATCACTCACTTTAGCTTGCCTAGGCTGAATTAATCTTGACTACTTAAATATCACATACGCGTTAATACGCGATTATCGCTTAGGAAAGAGCGAAAACCCAGAATAACACCTACATATTTAATATAACAACAATTCCTAAACACCACAACTTACATTTAAGATACATATTATGTGCATTTTCATCAATCTTCTAACTATCAGTTTATCACAAAAGCAGACCCAGCGCTCGCGCCGTCACGTGATCTTTACAAGTCCGTGGCGACCGAAAATATATGAGGGCACGAAACATGCCTTGAACTGAAGTTGTGGTGGGGCCATCAGGGGTGTTCTTCCCTGCCCAACACAGATCGTGAATTGACACTCCATATTTTCTAATTGTCAATTGAATAATTCCTACGGCAGTGGCGGCACTAAAATCACTCTACCGATAACAGAAGTATACTTTAGCAATCAAGTAAACATAAAGTGAGTGGTGCCGGAACAGATGATATAGACGATTTAGCGAAGTATAAAGACATTGACCATCAGTAAAATAATAAGATTTGCACTTGGGGCTTTGAAAAATATGAAAATACAAACAAAAAGAAAAGACAAGGTAAACAAAACAAAACCTAATCAACGTAGAAAAAAAAGATGAATCTATTTGATAATTAATAGAATAATGTATGCAAGACCTTTTCGATCTGACTGTCTGGAGAATAAGTAAAACACACAAAACGCAATCAAGTAGTTCTTATATACACACCTATTTAGCAATCCATTTTCGGCGGGATCTTTGTTATGTATGTTGTTTTAGTGTACGCCCCGCTAATTAAAGTGTGATAAATGGAGTGTGGAAGTGATTCAAAAGGTTATCTACCGATTTGATTATCGACATTACACAATTATGAGGCACTAGATAAATTAACATCTATAATTAACGTGACAGTGTTACTATTGATAATTATAATAACTTAGCACGGTTTTTTTACATGCGATTATGTAACTTGTACCTCTATAATTTCACTGTCTCTAGTTGTTTGTTAGCACATGCTTAACTGGTTTACACTTAATAAAGTGAATCTCGTCGTTTCCACTCATACAACTAGCATGATCGATGCCGATCAGTTTGTTCCTTTTCTTTTTTTCAGTAAATAAAGGACAGTGACAACATGTTAAGTTTATAAAAAAAAATTCAATACACTATAACAGCCACAATCTTATATTACAGGAATCTAAAAGATTGACATAGTCAGAAAAACGAGTGTCATCTTCATATCTGAGAATGGTTTAACGTTTGTATATATGCATCTGTGTATTTACGTTGTGGTATGTGGGCATGTCATCATACTTCTATACATTCTATTGCATTATGTTTTTATTATTGATATTGTAAAGGCTAACTGTTTATGGCGTAGCTATTTGGTTTGGCTTTCTGTTCAACTTTAACAAACATCGTGATCTACATTGGTCTTTTTCAGTAACACGACAGGGACAAACGGTATTGATTAAACAAGTAATGAGTTCATTAACCAGAATGCAGGCAGCCCATTTTCCTTATCGTGATCAAAAATCTATTTTCACCGCTTAGTATGCTGCTGATTTTGTAATTTAGAAAATATTTTTTAGCAGAACGATATTTGAAAATACTAAGATACAACGCCCTATGGTAAATACATCACATTTTTATCGACCGCTACGTATTTCTATAGTATCTAATCTGCTAGAAATTTCCTGTATGGAAAACGTACTGATGTTTTAGTAGATTCGCAATGTGCCTAGTTTATGTTAGTGAGCGTAATGTGTTTGCTATAATATAAGGTGTTTTGTATTGTCCTTGAAATAGGCAGCAAATGAGGCAGCATGGGTATTAGTGTCTGATAGCAACATTTTTATATTTTGGTATTGTATTGTAAATATTTGGGTTTTTTAGTATTTTGCGTGAAATTTCAACACATGTGGAGTGTTGCCCCGATAATTTAGATTTCATCGATAGTAGTTATAAGCCATTAGAATTTAAAAATCTTCTACGAAACTGACTTTAAAAGACCAAGCATACCAAACCAAACTGGAATGTTTGTAATTTAAAATCGAGCCTTAATTTGAAAAATATGAACGTTGATCCAATAGCAAAATTGAAAAAAAATAAGTCTTGAATGTTTGTTTTTTTTTCTTTCAGTTCGTCTAGTGCATATTTTAATAGTCAATTGGATCCAGTATCACAACAATTAGTTTAGAGCAAGAGAAATAATGATAAAACAAGCAGACATAAAGACGAATAATACTAACCACTGCGAGAACAGAAAGAAAACAAAGAAAAAGTGAAACTGAAGGAGAGAGAGAAATAGAGAGAGAGTAGAGAGAGAGACAGAGAGAGAGATGATAGAGAGAACAAGAGAGAACCAAGAGAGACAAGAGAGAGACATAGTTAATATACAATGTGAGAGCACAGCCTGTAGATTAACGGAAAAAATAAAATTATAACTAACAGAATATATAAAAAATATATTTTTATATATTATCATAAAGAAATCGAAATTGTACCCTCGTGTAGGAGGCAGGAACTACGAAACGACACAACACGCACTGTACTGCACGCTAGACCAGGTCGGGAACACGGGGCAAGTGATTTCCTTTCCTGGTAACAGCACTTTTTATAGAGTACTAAAAAATAGAAAAGGGAGAATGAGATATCGATAGACGTAAAGATTTGCAAAGTGAGGCGAAATTAGTAACAACAATTTAAAACTAAACATAAAGCATTTCTTATATCATTGCTAGTATCATTTTCATTAAAGGAAGTTTACACAATTTCATGATCACATAAGAAGTACGCGAGGCGCCTAGATGTATACAATGTCAAGATAAATGGAATGAATAAAAGAGTAAACACGAGACGTTATATGAACACTTAATAAAGCCAGGAAAACACATATAAGTGCTTGTAATAAACAAAAAACGTAAATTCTTATTCTGTTTCATGTAACGCTTGCTAACGGTATAAAAAGTCGTAAGTAAAAAAATAAAGTAATGTCACAATAATGCGTTCCGGTCACACATTTTTTTAAATCACGAGTGGTTGTGTATTCGTTTTTCTCGCTTTTAATGTATAAAACAACATTTAGCTGTTATAGCACGTGTTGTTCACTAGCTTTGCCCAACTTCAAAATGCTATAATCTCTAGCGAATATATAATGCATATAGAGTGAAATTTGTGGTGTGTGAATTTGAATGGCATAGACCCAATGAATTAAATTTTTATTAGTAATCGGCCAATGTTTCAAATTGTTTTGTTTCTTTGCGATATAATATATAAATCCTACTTTTCCACACACATCACAAATCAGACACATATTGAATGTCTACAGTAAATTGAAAGACGACCTCATTTGCACATTTTTGTTTTATTCAAGCAATTGCATGATTTTTGCTGAAATATGACGTGAATGTGCACTAGCTTGAACATAAATTCAGTTTACATTTTCCGTTTTACGCAGCACATTGTCAATCCAGTGGCGTGATCTACAAAAAGTATTGTGTGCTAAGGTAGGAAAAATGAGTCTGCAAAAACATGTTTATGACATTACAGCAAGATCACAGATAGAATTTTAAGTATTTCTGCAATGAAAGCTACTCGAGGAAAACTATATCATTCTATATCAATACCCTACAAAAAGAGGGACTATGTCATGTCTTGGGATAACAAACGATTCTTGCATACGCTGGAATACGACATCTGAATTTGTAATTCCAGTGTTTTTACACAACACGAAAAATATGGCCAAGAGTGTGATTATTTTACAGAGAATTGGATCCGCAGAGAAATTGCAATATGTTCTCAATAATGAGGCCAGTGACTTTATAAGAAATTGAAAATTTGGTTAAGAAAAGATATAATGACATTGAAATTTCCAAATCTACGCAATGGAAATCTATTAGGAGTTTTGGGATTCAATTTTTAAAAATACTTAGGTGGGCAAAACCTTATTGTGAGAAGCCTCATTATAGTTGCAAATAAAATCAAATTATTTACGCGAGTCAAGAAATGAAAAGAGATTGGTTATGATTTTGTGTATTATAGTGAAAACTTGATCAATGCGCACCACAGAAATGACGAGAATTGGCAAATCATATGATGGGACAACAAAGAAGAACCTAGTACCAAGTCAGAGCAAAGGACAGCGGACCTAATAATTGCCAACATGCAGGAAGCAGCCATCATGGGCTTCTTAATATACTGAACTTCACATGCTATTGTTTCAAAATACCACAGATAAATAGGATTATCATACAGAGAGTGAATGTGCAATATATATTCATGATTGGATTTGTGACCATGTGTACTTCCTTCCCTTAGGATAGTCCGTCGGTGTTTGATAATGGACAAAGCTTCATATCACAACGTTGTTTGACACCAGAAAGATAAAGTTCAGTAATTCATCAAGTACTAAAGGATGTCATAAAGATTGGCATGACCAAAAAAAACAAATAAAAAAACCCCCCGACATTCCAGTCAATCTGAAAATGGTCCCTGAAAGCCTGAATTAATTGGAATTGAAAAAAGGAAGACACAAGCATACAAAAGATATTTCTCATTTATAACGAGAGTGTCAATCCATGAACAGGTCACAATGTTTAAGATGCATCGCTTACCATTCCTCACGTTAAACCCAATAATTAGGACTGGGCTAAATTAAGGAACAGGTACAACAGAAAATAGAACGTTCAAATTAAAAGAATGTTGAAATACTTAGAAAAGCCGGCCAACTTTCCAATATAGCCTAGGGATTAATGGAATAAAGGTGAGAACCCATGTTTTAACAAGATGGAAGGGAATATGTGGAAGACTGATGGTTTGTCCTTCATTCACCGAGATTGATTATCTATTTTCTCAGAGACATGCTGATTAAGATTCGATTAGAATGTTTAATTTCTTTAAAGATGACCTTACCGTTATTGTAAAAAACACATTATTAGGGAACAACGTTTCCATTATGATTATTTAAGAACCGCAAAGTGGTGAAACCTTTTGAAATAATTAGAATCAAATGAAGGTCCCGTATGAGAATAGCGCAAATTTAAATGTCAAAGACTAACAGATGTCACTATTATCTCCCATGCAGATCAAATTTAAGAAATCATCTTCCAACTAGGTTAATTTCATATTCAAAGCGTTATGGTGTGCCACATTATTGTAATAGTAAGACACGCCTATGCCTATTTCATTTCAACAAATTTTTCCTTTTTCCGAAGGGGAAAATAAAAATTCTTTCACGATACATAAAACTTAGTATGACCCGACAAAGATCAAAATGTATTCATTCCGTTTATGAACTGACAAGATGCACAATATCCAAGAATAAATTTGTGGGGGTCTAACCCAATAAACATCGTATGCGAAAAATGGCTATTAATACGTTCGACGGTTAATCAGAATAATATACATTTGAAGTTGGACAGTAGCTATTGAAACGGTGCTATAATATGCTTTTATATTTTATTAAAAGATTTAGTGTGAAAGTGTAGTTTGTAATTGGTTTAAATGCCAGTAACTTAACGAAACAGTGGAAAAGCAGTGTTTTAAAATAAATGTTTGACACTTCGTTGTCACAATGGCAATACGAGGAAATTTTGCGAACTGAACTGTGGACTTGATCGACTGCACTCCTGTTTTCCATAAGACCATTGATTATTTTCCTACAGGCAGTGGGAGCCACAAAATCACTCTAAGCGATTTACAAATAAAGAGTTTTGACAATAATAAACTTTAAATACGAAGCAAGATATAGACATTTAGCTAAGTGTATATAGACATCGACATAAGTAAAATAAAAGGTTTTGCAACTTGTGCTTTTGAAAAATAGTGAAATAAAACAAACGAAAAAGACTAGTAAAACAAGAAGCAAAACCTAATCACGGGTAGAAAGAAAAATAATCAATTATTTATAGAATAATTATGCAGACTTTTCATATCTGACGTTTGAGAATAAGGTAAAACACAAACTAAATCAGAGTTCTTTACATTACACATCTGATTTAGTCAATCCCTTTCTGCAGGATCTTTTTAATTTTAGTTTTTTTAACTTACTCCCGTATTAAATTTTTATGATAAATGGACGTTTGTATTGTAGATTCAAAAATTATCTCGCGAGTTTTGTAAATCGAATAGACAGCAAATTTAAAGATAACACTTGTTAAGAATTTACATCTATAATTTTATCGTGACAGTTTTAGAACTAGTTGTCAACTACCAATTAAGTGCTGTTGGATTATAATAATGACAATTAATTTAAAACTTGGCTCGTTCTCCCCTAAGATCACCACAAATGAAAATGGTTATTTGACCTCAGAAAAGATACCACTTTCTAATATAAATTCCCTTTTTAATAGGACAATGCACACAGTATAATAGCCACAGAGGCTGAAACATATGGAATACATATGACACTGCCCCCAAGAACACTTCTCCGAATTAATATATAAAATTAATCTTCCACAAATGGGACGAGTAAAACAGAAAAACTATTACATAAGCTCAGTAATGAAAATCGCTCACTATGTACAAACACAACCGTTCGCCGAGGCATTCTACCGGAACAATCCTAGGAAAATTTTAAATTTTTAGTTAAGCTCGAAGGTGGGTGGGGTTCCTTGTGCCACCCGTCGATTGGTTTCGATTGGGATGCTCACTGAAACGTAATGATACTGTATTAGCCCTGGGCCGCAAATAAAGCTGGGTAAATATGGAAAGTGCCTGTAATGCCGCCAGCAGTCTCTCTGCCGTACATAACCAAACGATGAATGCTCGTAAATGATTTTCGAAGTCCACTCTTCATCCCCATCGACGGTCCCGTGAAGCGTTCCACGCCACCAGACCGTGTCCATTCTCATTAAATCAACTAATCCCTACGTCCGCCATACCGCAATAAAACCGCACTGAAACAGAAAAGCCACACTAACAATTGCAAGATCCCCAGTATGAATCGACTAATCACGCAATCTCACGCAACCAATGATTAATACTAAACCTTAAGCCAACCGGAATTACTTTTATCTTGTTCCAGTTAAGAAATAGCAATCGAACCCAAAGCACTTATATTGAGGCCTTGCGGGAGTCGCAAATTCTGAGGTACATTTTCCCCACTCAGGACGCCACTAATCAAGAAAGAAAAATTCGCATTAATAGTCAAAAGGTCCGAAATAGAAGCCAAGCGATCGCCCAGAATAGAGAATGGTTCACACACCAGCCAACAAGCGCTGAACAAAAAGCAAAAACAGGCCATGCCTTTGATGAGAACTACCTGACCCACCTGCACAAGCACAAGACTATTGGTGTAAGAGAATGCCTCTTCAGCACAGACAGTTTACAAGAGAAAAAGAAGAACACATAAAATTTCGGAGATACCATCATAGACGCATGCAACTCTCACTGTAGATACTCTACCTTCTTGTACTCGTAAGCACGCGGTGGAAGTGTCAGTGGTGTACTAAGTTTGTTTGTTGATGAATGGCAAATTAGTATGGTCGGGCTTATGCAGATGGTCGAATAAGATGTGTGGCGGAGAGTTAATACCAATGCGTGCGAATGCTTTGTATATTCAAGATATAAGTCATGACAATGCACACACAATCCAAAAATATGCACAACATAGTCAGAAAATGTTGAAACTGCAAGTGAAATTGATCACATATTAATACTCCACAACAAAAGAAAGTTTCACATCACCAAAATACAACTGTCACAAGCATAGTTCAATGGGCCTACATCATTAAAATAACGACATCATATATCCATAATATATATGATAGTTGGCGTAATGTATATAATAGCCTTCCCTGGCTTTTGCATAGTATTACAAATAATCCCCTTTTGTCTTCTCAGAAATCAAGTCATATATATCCTCTGAATAAATAATCTCCGTCGTCTTCTCTGACAATCAAGTTATATAATTCTTTATAAAAAATCTCCTCTGTCATCTCTGACAATCAAGTCATATAATCCTCTGTGTGTCCTCTGACCAATAAATCACGTAAATCTTGGGCAATAACAAGTATCCATATACCAAAACACTCCTCCTCCGCACTAGAGAACGTCACCTCTCATATGCAGACCAAGCCATCTTGGCTGTACCAATCATAAAACAAAATTTTCTTGGCTACAACAAAATAAGTTTTTATAGGTATTTATTACCTCCATGTCATCACGAATAAAACCACAATATACGTACGCCATCCTTGGCTCACAGAAAAATGTTCATGAATTGGATAGTCGGGAAACTCTCAAACATTCCTATCACACAGAGGTCTTCTCCGTTCCCCGATTTACACAGGCTGAGAAAAAAGTGTCTGACCGCTCTGGTCAACACCCGACAAGCCTACTGTCACTGAAATAAATCGCATAACAGTTCCCCCACATCATTCACGCATTGCTCGGATAATGCGTGACGTGAGTTTAGACTCACACGAGCTAACGTTTCCTCGAAAACTGTTTTCAAGAAAATTCTTCGAACAGAAAAACTTAAAATACACAAATAGCAGTCAAGGGGAGACAACTACTAATATCAAACCTGTCTCAAAAAAGTATTACAACATGTTAACAATCCCTTAGCCATAGTTAATACAAAAAGTTACAATCGAAAAGCTAAACAAACTGACTTTTAAACATTCACCACAACCCCCCGGGGAAAAAAATGATAACATTTTTTCTTAGAAACATACAACGAATAAATAAACAAATAGGGCGGAATCATACAAATATCTAGACATAATGTAATATGCTCTAAATAAAAAGGTCAATAAACACAAGGGGAAAGAAGAAGAAACCACAAGGAATGCAGATAGAACGCTATAATATCAATAAGGAAAAAAGTAGAAAAGTTGACGAGATGAACAAAGACAAGAAGAAAAAACGAAAGGAAAGAGTAAAGGATGTAGGAAGCAATGCCCTATAGAAATATGAAGGAAGACAAAAATATGACATGATTATAGCAACAACCAATACATAGCATAAATCAATATCAAAAAATTATAGCAGCATACATTGACAATCTAAATTTACTTTACACACCCCCCAAAATAAATAATATCATGATCAACCCTGACAACGGGCTCATAAATAATAAATGCATGCCCCTATAAAGGGCAACAAATATACAACCCCATATACCAACCGAGGCTCTTACTGACAACAAAGGGAGCCGTCGGTAGATAAAAGTATCACACAAACTAAGAGAAAATATTTTCACATAGTTACTTAATATTATTATAAAAAAGGAGCTGCCGCAATCCACACTTAAGTGCAGGCAACATTACAATGCTAGAAACAATCACATACGTATGACTTCATATATCCCAACAAAAAATACAATGAATCAAACAAGTCGTCGCATGAAAAATTACTAAAAATCGAGGTGTCATTACTAAATTATACTTTAACATAGAGAATTTTACAGCATTATAGAGACACCAACTATATTTATCTAGTCACCGAAGTTTATAAATCAATGCATAACTCAATAGTCCTCTTAATATAAACATCGTCGTACCACATGTAAAAAAGTTAACTAACTGTAGCAATCCATAAAATAGATGTGTAATTTCCGCAGTCCATAACACTCTGTATACAAGAGGGCACCATAGACATCCTATAAGTAGCATCAATGGCCATGGTTATTAGGACTTCAAATCTTGAAATACGGCAAACTGTTGTGAACTCTCCATATAACATCACTGTGACTCGCTGGGAAAGCTTACTGCTGTGAAACAATACAAATGAAATCGTCTGTTTGATAACCGTAGATTTTATAATATACAAAAGTTATTTAAATCCTAACTTATCAAATGGTTGCCATGTAAACTTCCGGCCTTTATATATGGTTATATTAAACCTTCTACCGTACACAGAGCTGTAACAGAGTAAAGTAATACAAACGTATTTTACAATTATGCATTAAATAAAGTTTCAAGCAAATGACGTAACAAATAGTTAATGTATTACAGTGTCGTGGGTTATGATAACAAACCCTGACCATGTAAAAAGGAATATTTAAGTACATTGAGATAAGTAGAGATCCTGTGTAATATTGTGTCACAGGTTATCCCGAATGGTTAACCAAAGAGAGTTATCGTGTGGAGCCTGGCTTTGTCCAAATGGCTCAGATTTTGCCATGCACCGGTTGGAAATATACAGCAGGGAGTGAAGAAGGCAAAATGTAAAGACAATGGAATAAATTCCCCACCAGAACAGTCCCCATTGGATTCTTGATCTCGTGAACACTATAACTCCTACCGACTCTATCCCCCTCTCTATAAGTATAATGCTAACAGCCACCACCTCCCCGATTACTACTGAGTGAACAGAAGAGGGAAGAAATGAAGAAACAGTATGTCTCTTCGCACACTTTCTTTCCCTTCTGCTATATAATGTAAATAACGTGTGTTTGTAATGTAATCCACAACTACACACATTTTATTAAATTATTGAAATATATACAACATATCAATTACACTAATACGTTATGCAACTAGGAATGACCTTAACGATCCCTGTAAAAAAAGATATTGAGTTTAATGCAAAATACACAACATGAATCTAGAAAGTCTACACTATGTGATTGATGATGAATTTAAGTTAATCTTACCTACATACCAAAAAGTGAAGTCATGTTTCGGTCTCTGACTGACTAGTCAATAAACACATGGGTAATTTGTATACACTGGACCAATCTTTTGTCTGCATATCAATAATATTTTTGTGACGGCTCCGAACTAATACTGTCATCAGGAGTCGAATGGCCTGTTCTTTTGTTAGTCCACAAAAGCGATTTTGACAGTTGCACGCGCGTCCCTGAGATTGGCTATGTCCTAGGTTGTGTTGAAACAATGTTATGCTGAGGTAGGACTTTTGTCTTATATGCATGATATCCTGAGTGTGGTTGAAGATATTTTTCCTGCAGTTGGTTAAGTGTATGGTGTGAAATCTAGGTATATCATTGAATTATGTTTGCGCATCAGATTTTACGGGGAGAATTCTGTCCATTACGCAAGTAATTTAGGATCTCGATAAATTTGTGTAGGCAACGTATGGGTTTACTAAAATCGTCCGTCTGGTCATTGCCACTTCTGATCAAGGATTTCTTAAAGGCACTTGTAATAATCCGTCCGTTTGCCTTCTGGCAACTTCTGATGCATAAAATTCCACGTTGGACAGCTCTTAGTATATGCAGCAATTGTCTTCTGGGTATTTTCTGCTTACTTTTCTGTTGGGTGAATCATTAGTAGAAAGTCCCTTCGCCGCCTGCAGAGTTCTTTTGCTAAACTCCCCCCACGTTGTTTGATGTAGTTTTTTTTTGTGCCGTTAAATATCTGTGAGATGCGTGTCCGACGCAGTAATTGTCAGTTTGGCCCTACTCAAAAGCTTTTATCCCCGTGAATTAATAACGTCCAACCACGTAGTAGACTGAAAGGATGAGTAATCATCTAAATGGTCCCCGTCTCTACCACTGTGATGGATAAAAATAATGAACCCTTTGTAAGTATCCCGTAAACGAATGCAAACGCCTAGTATGTGTTCTTGTATGTGAAATCTTATCACTATAATTAATGTCTGCGGCGGTTGTTTTTCACTGCAGGTTAAACATGTAATGTAAGAGGCAAAATAAAATGTGTCTTGTATTTACATCGTTTAGTAGGTTTACTGCTGGAAACCTTGTAATTGTTTAAAAATACAAAATTCCTCGTGTCATGGTTTTATTGCACCAGTACATTATATATAAAATATAATAATTGATAAATAAAACGAGACTGGTATTTTACAGTGCTATATTAGTGGGAAAATTGTATAATTTTTATAAGACTGAAGTTAAGATAGATGTTATAATAATAAAAGTAGCAAAAACTATAATACCTCTAACCTTGTGTTGTCCCTATCAAGAATTTCCCTGACCTCACGACTTGATTCATTTCTCGTGAAATCGAGGAACCCAATTTTTGGGTTGCGGACTTGCTTCACATTTTTTTTTGCAAATTCCCCTGCAATGAATATAGTTGAGTTTATATTATCGGTCTGAATCGCCTATGGCTATTTTTTTCGGGTCAGTTTCTATGTTTCATTGTGAAATTAGTGTTTTCGTTTGTTTTCCTTTCGTCAGACAATCAGAATCCTCACAAAATTTTCCCAGTAATGTTTGCTATTACGTTTTCGCCTTGTTTTTTCCTCTCCCACAATCTGTCTGCGTCATCTTTTGGGGTGGTCTGTTGCATGTTGTTGTTCTTCTCGTTATATTTCGTATTCCACTCCTTTCAAGTTGTTATTTATGTCTTTCCTATTAGCTTTTCGTCCCCGACTTTTGTGTCTCCTTTAATCCAATATACTTTTGTCTGAAGCGACTGACCAAACTACTCAGTGTAAAATTACTTGGCCTTCCTGTCCGCCCGACTCGCACATTATGTTTCTATTACTAGCCAAAATAATACTTGGGTAGTACTGCCTTGTGTAATCACAACCCTCGACTTAGTGGTCGATACCGCAATAGTCTGTTGACCTAATTGTCATCCTTGTTGTGCGACATGCTAAGGTGAGTGTTGTTGCCTTTCCAAATGCTTACGCCCAGCGCAGTCATTTGGCTTAGGTTAAACATTCTCTGTAAAATTGTGTGGATGTCCCCATGACTTTTGACAAACGATTGTTTTATTATTCCCACTCCCCTGTGCAGACAAAGAATTAAAACAATACAAACTTATTTCTTGATTCAGTGATAAATTTACTGACAAAATTATTGGGAATGCGGTCTAGGAATAGAAATGCGACTTACTCGCGTCTTGCGACAAAATTTATGTAAAGAAAAGTCCGTAAGTATACACGTGAAAACCCACGTCAAAAGGCAAATTCAGAAGGATGTAAGTGACGACTAAAGCGTCACGATGGCTGACAATCACGCGATTTTGGCGCGAAACAAAGGAAACTGGTGCAAGTAGACAAAGGCTGACAATCTAAAACGCTGGAACTTGAAGTCCATAAGCCTGAGTAGCTGTAAAAAAGGAAAAAGCAATGAAGAAATATCCATAAAGAATAAGAAGTGCGAGACAGTAAGTAAAAACTTTGACCTACGTCGAATGTTTAAAAGGAAAGCAGAAAGTACGACAAAAAGTCGTAAAAGACGAAGATACTGATCTAAACTCGGTCCAGTTAAGAAAAGTAAAGAAACTGAATGAAGTTTGAGATATGTACTAAGAACCATTCGTTAACATTTGTTGCAAATGAAGACACTGGTCATGCAGCAAAGAAGTTGGAAACAATGTGCCTGTGATGTAGTACTCAGGTACGTAGTCACTAAAGATTAGTGTTGTGTTCATACGAAAATCGCAGATCTTACTTCTATGATAGTATTTAAAAGAAATGAATTCAACGTTAAGGTTGCGACGTACAGAGGTATGTCGAACTGGCTAAAAGAAGCACCAAAATTATATGTAACAATTGTAATCATCAATAATGCAAATTGTCCAAATTTAAGTCACAATGTTTTCACGTCAGCATAATGTAATCTGGTTGAAAAAGATTTTGGCGTAGTGGTGTAAGTAAGAAGTATGTGCCGTTCCCAAGCAGCAATTGTACAGGCGTAACAGATTTTTTTACACCATGTAATCTGTCCGACAGTAAGCGGCGAATAGGTGGGGGGGGGGCTTATCTGAGCAAACGGAGGTGTAATGTGGGACTATGGCCAGTCGGAAAAGTCTCAACTGTCCCAGCGAATGTCACATAATCCCACTTCATTACCAGTTTGCACAAGATGGATGAACTAGAGACTTGTCTAATCCCAACAGTCCTGCATCCAAAACAAGAAGGAACTGAGACTGGAATATTATTCACCAATCCTTCATGTAGAGTAAGAGACCCTCTTCCGTCCAAGCGCAGCTGAAGCAAGAAGAGGGTTAGAGGATTGACCGCAACCTCAAGGTAGATTAAAGCTGATAGTTGAACAACAGTTGTGCACTCGGTGCACTGAGATGCTGTCCCGTCAAAAATTGAAACAGAGCACGTGATAGCACTATAGGTACTATTTACTTTTTATTGTTACCCTTGATTTCATTAATTAACTATTGGCTCTTGTTGAGCAGTAGTTACATGAACGTATATGAACCAGTGTATTTAATTGGAGATCTACCGTCGTATCGCGGTCTGCCCGGCGACTATTTCTGTAATGGAATTATTTCTATTCCCTCTATTGGAAACAATCGTTCTGATTCGAAACCCCAAGTTTTTCATAGTTGCGATTGTCCATTTCTCCTTATGATCAAAAGTTTCTATAGATGGGATTTGTTGTCTAACCTGAGAAGTTATAATTGTGTTTGCTAGACCTCATATTGTGGTAACTCACTTCCAAAGTTCAATAATTTGTTATACCAAAATGTTGATGACTTATTAAATTTCCTCCAGTTCCATGAAGAAGAATCATTACGTGATGGACACCCTTGGTTCTGTCCAAAAACACGATTATTCCTTTTATCCAAAATATTGCGCTGAGCCTTTGAAATTACCGTCAAAAACTAGGCCATATGGTGTTGCTGAAGCAACGGGTAAACCTTATCTTTCCGACTTTGAGAGTTACAAACTGTTACATTTTGGATGTCCGTAACGTCTATTGGCGACATTAATTGTTTCCATAAGCTTTTTATGTTTGGAGTTTTTCGCTCATGTAAGAATGAAAGAAAGTGGTTTACTAACTGATGACATAAAATTTGTCCACGAAGCAGTAAGTCAAAAGGGCCTCATGATGTGTGTTCGAGTTTTTGAACAGATTTATCCACCCAACCGAGAAAAGGACAGGGTCGAAATCTGATATAAAGTCTGAAAAAACTTTCTCCCACTGTCCTCTGCAAGTAAGAGACTTAAAGCGTAGCGATAACCTTCTATCAACCACTGGATTATTTTTATCAGGCTGCTCTAACAAATATCATAGTCTATATTTGTCAGGATCTTATCTTCCACCGACAATCATACACCTTTTAAGGCATCAAATGTAAGTAACTCTACCAATTGAAATCACAATAAAGCGACTTGTCTATCCTATAAAAGTCGCATGCTAGTTTAAATCAACCCAGATAGAATGCAATAATCGTCTGTGCAGGAAGGTGTTGAATCAGGTTAATTTTATATCATAATGTTTATATAATTTGCCCTAATTTTGAGTGAAATTATTTGTCTCACCCTTTGTGCAGGATACACTCTGCCATATTTTGCCTCACTTGTAGATGTTTCTTCTCAACTACTTCCAATTCGGAGACGTGCCTAGTGTTTGCACCAAAGCAGAACACTACATCCATTTGCAGGTCCCTAGCAACAAGAGTATCGACAGGATGCCCCTTATCAACCACTTCTTTATTTAACGAGTTCAGCCTAGACTGGTGATGCGCTCAGACATTATTCAGAGGGCAGTTCCCAAGAGGATATAAGATGACCCAACAGTTGTTCTACATTGGACAGATCCCAGGAATATTTCGCCTCGACATTTGCACTACTGTGCGAACATTCAGGCACATCATACACATTACCAGGAGAAGAAAACGATGAGACTATAAGTTAAGTTTAGAGCCGAGCTATCCTTCCCTGGCATGAAACTATCAATTTAAAGAAGACTCCTAATCTGCCTTCCACGTCCAACCGAGCGTGAAAGCCACACTGACTTGCCCATATCAGTAATTAGATCAGCAAACTGAGTACCAGGACACTACCTTCACATACCTAGGATCGCATAGTTCGACCACCAGACCGGCGGGCAACAAAAGACATCAACATCAGAAATTGAATATAGTGCAATAACAGGCCTTCTTATAGCCCTAAACAACAATGAGGAAGATGTCCTCTAAATACAAGCGCAAGCACAAACAGTCAAGATTATATCAGCGCTGTGTGCTTTTCTGTGCTTCTCTAAGGGTGCAGTATGCTGGGGAGGAGTTACAGAGAAGGAAAATGATTCGTGAAGTTGTCCTCCTCTTCAACACAATGCCTATGAAAGAAAAATTCACAGAATCTTTTGACGAATACCATCACCAAACCAAGATCCGCTTACTGCGTGGCAAGCCAGGGACAATGCACTAGAACCCCCCATAGTCGGCAACGCTGAATCTGGGTCCTGGCCCTTAGACTCCTCCCCACGACCTTACCAGAGACTTCGAGACCTGCATTAACAGTAGACCCACACTATCTGATAATCATCTAGAAGGACATAACGCATCAACTGAGATGTTCAAACTACATCCCCACAAACTACTGCCCGCAGGTGAAAGGACTGTGATAAAGGCTAAAGATACTCAGACAGTATAAGAACCAGAGTTGGGTCACATATAGAAAGAAATTCCTTCCCCCCAGACCGAACCAACAGCTCCTACTCACTTCTAGTTTTTTTGCCAAAAAACACGATCCACCAGTTACCCTGATGCCTCTGACTTCTTTGATTGTCCGGCGGCTAGGCTCACAAGCTTAAAGAACTGAAACGGTCCCTTGTGTTTACATTCTGAGTTTTAGATAGTACCATCTATGTTATTCACGTGTGGAGATAGAAAAAACTCACCATTCAACCCCCTTGTTAGTGCATATGCTGCCCTAGATTGGTACACTACTAATAGAGTCTTCGTCTTTTCATGTACAATACTAAGATGTCCGATCATACAATTTGTTCTTTTCATTTTTCAGTAAGAATAAGACAGTAACAACAGGTAATTATTACAAATAAAAAGAGTCGTATCAGATCTATAACACCGACATCTAGCCTGTTACTTGGTACTGAAAATTGAGTAAGCCTACGCTAAACGATGTCATCTTTCTACGTATAGTAGTAGTAGTAAGGGTATTCACGTTTGTATTTATGAATACTGTAGTGTAGAATTTTTTACTGTGTGGTGTACAATGGAACCAAGATCTGTGCATGCAGTATCTTCTGAAATATTCAGTGCATTATGTCGGTATACATAACATTTGTAAGAACTAACTGTTTAATCATGCGTCAGCATGTCAGAGTTGTCCCTTTCTGTTTGCAACTGTAAACAACGCTTACATTTTGTCTTTTTCAGTGATACAGTGAACAAGTGATGACAAATCGGTACAATCCAGAGTCTAAAATTGCAAGTATATCGATGGCATTAAACCATTGAATGGTTAGCACCAATGATCCTGCATCTGTGGATAATAATAGAGTCCCATTGCCCTCCTGCTAGATAAATTGCCTGTTGAATTTTGTACCCCCCAAATATTTTTTAGCTAAATGAGTTTAAAATGGACTAGGAATTTGCACCCAAGTCGTAAACAAGGGATCAAATGTTTTCGATCGTGAGCCTTACCGTTTCGGGAAATATATCTAGAACACCGCCAGGTGAGAGTGCCTGCACAGAGATGACCACTGATGAGTTTTAGATAATTCTGAGCAATTGGTGTCATGAGTTGATTATGTTTAGTGAGCGTATGTGTTTATGCTGGTAAATATGAAGTGTTTTGGTATTTGCTGTAGCCCAAATTCATAGCATGAGAGCATCGATGTTTAGTGTGGACAGCCAAACCATTTTATATTGAGAGATAGAGAGTTAGCATGACAGCGAGGACCGGTGTGAGGTGATTGCGGTCACCCCGATCAGGAGAACTTTAATGAGACCTCAGACTATTTGTTAAAAGCTGTAGAGATTTAAACAATCCTCATGACGAGGGACTGAAGAGTAAAGTGACCGTGCAGTCCAAATCCAACTAGGATTGGATTGGAATATTTAAATCGCTTAATTTTGAAATATGAACGTTGAACCAATGTATGGGCAAAAATGATGAAGAAGAGAGAGATCTGGGGGAGTGTATTGTTTGTGGAGGACCTTTCTCTAGCAGGACGGCCATTTTTGACATAGTCAGATGATCCAGATATCACACAGGGTGTTGTTTAGGATGCAGAGAAGGAGATTAGACGTGATTATGGGACATAACATGACACAAAAGCAAGTAATACAGTGAACCGTAGATCTGAGACAGAATAACGAAGACAAGATTACAAAGATGTGGATAAGGGGAAACTTGAGGAGAAGAAAGAGAGAGATATAAGAGTATGAAGAGAGAGAATTAGAGCTAGAAAAAGTTTAATAGAGAAAGATTTCATAAGTCGTTACTATTTTAGCTTCTCAAGGAGAGTTACAGGCCCTTGATAAAGCGGCAAAGTCCCCCGGTGCTGTCATCAGTCAAGAATCTTTATTATAAATGCTATTTCTAATATTTTCATCATGAATCACAATTGTACACTTTCGCTGTGTTCTTTAGTTTCTGCCTGTTAGTTTTTTGTGGGTTTTGAAAACGATTAACTATTTGTACTTGTACATATTATTAGCAGGTATCATTGCTTTAAAAATCACTGTGGCAATGGTGTATCTATAACTCGCTTCACAGCACTATGCTTACATAATGCGTCAAATATAGAGACATGGTATTTAGCTTATGATTTCATGTACAAGGTGTAAAAATTTGATTTTCATAAGTGAGGTCGATTTATATTCCGTACGTCCAAGTTAAAGTGTTCGGTGAAAACTAGCAAGAAAAGCCTTACATTTGCTGTTTTCTGGTTTTAGTTCACAAGTGCCACGACTTTTTATCTCAGGAGCCATTTTCACATATAAGGACTTACTTTACATTTAGATGAAGTTAATATCCACGCATCATTCAGGATACCATGATTAATAACCCAAACTAACTAATTCCATTGGTGGGGTCCTTTGGGAACACGTGTTCCTATAAGCCAGGATGTCACAAGCATATTGGTTGCCCCCAACAGTTATATTCAGCGAAATAGTTTCCTTTATTTTCTGTTTAGGTACCGGGAAACGGGAAAATTCGATTCTAGGGGAAAAGTGTGTAAAAAAATTGGGGGGTCATTCAAATATAATGCTTTACCGTTTAAACATAATCGTTCAATACAGCGAGTAACGGAACGTCCACTCTGCAGCTCCTCTTGTTAGGTGTATGTGAAACAAGCTGCAATTGGTTGTCGAATGTATCTGATACTTTCTACGTATAGTGTAAAAACGTTAGTGAGTGAAGTGTTTTTAATTAAATGGTAGTTAAAGGCTTTGTTGTTACTCGTTTAGTTAGCCCCTTGGATTACAATAATGTTAGTTCACAATTAGTTATAGACTTACTAGTGGCATTAAGAAATGTAATGAAGTATGTAGTTATGGATCTGCCTTAGTGGTTTGGAAGCTGAGTGTATTTTGCTTTTTGTGAAATAGTTACTCCTGTTTTCGAAATGTAAGGATTGCCAGTATTATTCCGGTATCAGATGCATGAATTGTGCTCTAAACCGCTAGGAGAGTCGATGATATCCAAAGTTTTACCGCATGCCGTGATGTTTTAAATCACGACCCGCCAGAGATGTAACGGTTTTGATCGAAGTAACTGACGATTGACTCGCCATTAATGGAATGTTTCCTTGCAACATGAAATCTGATATAATATATTGGAAAACGGGAAAAATTTCAATTAGCCGCAAACACAAAAATTTTTTCACGAGAAGTTAGAAAGAGAGAAATACAAATTGATTTATAGAAATCTGGAGTTCGGCTCTGCTTGCAGATTGACGTTTTTAATACGAGTATGTAAACACAAACAGTCAAAAGTAATTTTTCAAGTTCTTAAATATTTGCAACATTGCATTTGATTGAGAAATCGTATTATATTTCTATCCAAAAACCTTTTCTGCTTAGCTCTCTGCTTCATGGTTAGCGGTGAAGGAAAAAGCTAATAGAAGTTTGAAACGTTTTCTTAAAAACTGTGTAAAGCAAAGTCTGAGGCAGGAAGAAAAGAAGGTATGCTTCTGAGTCCCAACACGACAGGCCACTAAAATTGAACATAGACATAGGGAGGGAGGCATAGATCGCCGTCAAATTAAAGGAAATATTTAAGAACGGTATTTTTAGAATCAACTGCAAATTATTAAGAGCGAGGACTAGATAATGACGTTCGATCTATTGCGATTGTTAGTACCTGGTGACTACCCCCACTGTTTAGTTTTTTTGCGCATTAACTTTTTTATATATAAAAATCTTCGTACAGGCAGTTTCATTTACCGTACTAAATGTCCGCATGCATATTTCGTATCAGGGAATTGCAAAGGGAGCAGTAAATTGAATGACCGTCATCTATAAGGCTTTGCCCCCACTGGAAAAACAAGTATTACCCTAATTACGCGTCTCGGCATCGGCTTTGCCGTTGAAACTTGATATATATGACCAAACCGCGCTTTTGCCCTCAGATTCCTTAAGTCGCTGTAGAGCTCGATGGGAAAATTTAGTAGTCTAATGCGTTTCTTTGGGCTGTAGATGTTAACCACTCGTTGATGTTATGTTGCACTGAGTTGCATCAGTACGATCTATACATTCATTTAGGGGGGGGGTAGTGCATAGGTAGTGGCGTTATAGGTCTTTCAAGAGTTGTATGAGCTGACTGACATTATGGGCTCTCTTAGATGAGAGAGGTTGGAGTTCAATTTATTTGTGCTCTTCACTTAAGAAGGTTGCGTAATGGTTCAACGTTTTTTGTTCTTTTCTCACTGGTGATTGAGGAGGGACAGGGACAGTCACTCATTATGAAGTTATTGCAAAGCGTTGTACAGGGTGTAGCCGTTAACCTCGCTTCGTGAAAGAATGACGTAGTCTAGCCTAAAGATGATCATAAAGATTTCATTTTGCTCTTACGAATGTTTAATTTTAGTTTTTACTTAAATAGCACATTAGTTCTACCCTTTATTAACGTTACGAAACTCGAGATGAGTGTGACCCTTGGTCACGCCGATACATTGAATCTATAATCGCCTTATCAATCGAGCTTTCGGCTTATCCAAAGCGCTAATTCAAATGTGCTGTTGTGATTGCCAGAGATAAATACGTGGAAATTCTCTGCTAATTCACAATTTATTGCTCAGTCTTTGAATGTCTAGTGAGATAATGTTTTGCTAGTGAATATGGACGTTTATGGTATGTTGGATGTACCTACCACCAAGGATTATTTTGGAAAGAAATGTCATTCCTTCGTTTATTTGCATCTCATTTTTATTTCTGACAGTAGTTAAGAAAAGTTTGATAGGTTGTCAGGGTTTTGTTTAATTAGTGACTCTGGAGTATTTGATAGCATGAAGGTAAGACGTAGAAAGTTTTGCAGAGAATCCTTGGCACAGAATTACCTTAAAGTTATGTTTGGTCATTACATAGATAGTTGGGGGAGAAATTATTTGTAGAAAGTTTGCAATGTTAATTGGTCTGATAATTAAATAGCTCCAATGAGTGACCAGGGTATCACTGAGTGATGACATGAGAAGCTGCGTATGGCAAGTTTAGGCAGAGTTTCTGTGAGTCTGATGCAGTAATTTTGGAGCAGTATTTCAGGTGGGGATGCTCGAATATCAACAAGTTTGATTAAGCGAATAAGAATTTGTTTTTAAATAAAGCTTAGACCTAACAAGCAATGATAGAACGTTTACGGGACATTTGGATTGAAAGAAACAAAGAAAAAGCTGAAAGAGTGGGATGAGAAGATAGTTTGAAGAAATTAAAGAGAGAAAATCGGAAAGCGAAAGAATGAGAAAATAAGAAAGAAAAGAAATGAGCGGACAAAGAAATAAGATATGAACAAGCGAGAATATGAACGAGGAAACGGAAGAATTTCAAAAATATTATTAAAAAATATTGGCAATACAATCAAATAAAACGCCCTGATATGTTGTACCTTTTTTTGGAGAGGAGAAAAGAGTAGAAAAGAACAGCGCTCTAAGGAAAAAATTGATTAAAAAAAGATGGTTTGAAATTATTTGGAAGTTAAGATAAGTGCCAAGCACCAATTGAAATTTGGTGATGAATAAGTTTATATATATATATAATATTATATATAAATAATATAATTATATATAAAATAAATATAAATATATAATTTATATTAATTAGTTTATAATATATAATTATTAAATTAAAAATTATGATTATTTAATTGATTATCAACTTGTTTTGTTATAAAGGTTCTGACTTTCAATACAAAGCATGTTTATCTCATATATGGGGGATAGTTAGAACTATAGAAAATTAAAATAATAGGGGTAGTTTAAGGAAGGACTGAAGATATAAAATTAAAAAAAATTTTGAGGATTAATTACCAAATTTTCCAAGGAATTCTTTATAAATGAAATAAAGAAAGGAACGGGAAATTATCAGGCATAGGACGAAAGTATTTTGTAACCAGATTTAGAAGAAAAATAAAATATTTTTCCAAAAAGTAATCTATTCATCGAAAAGGCATTTTTTTGCCTAAAATTTGGAGGAAGCTTTTTCATTATAGAGAATAAAAAAAAAAAAAACAAAAGTTCAGGGTACGCAATTAAATCTGGGTTAATGAAATTGAATATTTAAATGATTGAAAGAAATAGAAATTCTAAAAATTGATTCTGTGTTTGGTTACGAATGGTTTGCCAATAATAAATGAAAGGTTTATTTCTTAAGAGAATCGATATAGAAAGATGGCAAATCTATAATTATAGAGAATATAAGTAGTAGAAATTAATTTATGGTAAGTGAGTCATTGTTAAATATTAAATATTTGGAATTAACTTAAACTCTTAGGGGAAATAAAATAAAAATTAACACCTTGATGGGAAACCTTTACTGATTAATTAATGAGCACTTTTTTTGTATTTTTATTCCTTGATGTGATAGGAAGTGAAAAACAGTGTATATTAATACATTAACTGCGATATAAGATTAAACATGTTTAAATTTATAAATTTTAAAAAAAAAATTCCTGATATGAATATAAAAAAAAATCAAGAATCGACAGGTTTTGCGAATAAAGTTTACATCCTATCACTAATGTTAATGTATATGTGAATTCTGTCAATGGGTGAGCGGATGGAGAGGAACTAGTTATAGAATTAAAACGTGGTGAATTGGTGAATTGCAAATAACTTGCTTCACTAATGGTATAATGTGTGACTGTGATGTACAGCACCCTTTGTGGTTGATTTGGCTGTGCGTTTTAAAAACAAAACAAACTAAATAAATTATAAAATATTGAGGTTCACTTAATTCCTATATTCTGGATTATACAGCATAATGATCTTGAGGATAATACTGGATCTAAATGTACAGTCTTAGGATTGATTAAAGGGTGGATGGTATTTTATTTGATTGTGTCATGACAGAAATTCTTGATATAGTATGGAGGATAGAATGTAATATAATTCGTAAAACGCTTAATGGTTTTTTTATTTAAAAACTTTTAGAGTATTTGGGTTCATAGCAATTACACATACTTTAATAAACTTGTTATATTTTTATTAACACCCAGTTAAATATTAAATAAAAAATATAAATTTCTATGATTTTCAAAAATACATTATACAATTTTATACAGCATTTCTTATCCAAATATCTACCATAAAAGCTTGGATATTAAAAAATTTGGTTACAAAATAGATTTTGCTAGAAATACTTGATAGGATGGTTTGGTCTATAAAATTTGAAGTACAGTGAAACAAATTTTGGTCTAATATTTCAGGGTGATTACAATATATTCTTGGGGGGGGTATTGTTTTGGAAATTATAGTAAGTAACTTAACCATAACATTCTAAGAAGGGTAAATAGAAAGTATCCACTGTGATTTTTGGCTTTTTCAGATTGGCCTCTAATGTCCAAATACGTTATAGTTATAGCTGACAGAATAAAAAAATAAACAGAAATTTAGCTGGAAGCTTAAAGACAAACAAATACCAAATTTAGGAAGAAAAATATGTTGTGAAAAATTGCCTTGTAATTACGTAATACTTTTATATTAAAAAAAATTTAAAGTACCGAAATAAAATTATCAACTGTATATGAATAAAAGGAGGAAGAAATTTTTTTTACAATATGTTCTAACAGTAACTAGATTATTTTGCCTATCATATATAAATATCCATAATATGTTTAGTATAATTTATAACTACCAAGAATTTAAAATTAATAAAATGATATAATTTCGAATTCCATCGCCAATAATACATCAATAAAATACCCCCAATGAATACATGTAATTTACATTTATTCCCCTATAGAAAGATAATATTACAATTGCAACAATAATGTCAATATGGAATAAAAAAAAATTAAAAGATGGTAATAAAATCCGAAATGTATTAACTTATGATTAGTTTTCCTTACTTAATTCAAAGGTTATCTTAAATTTTATTACAAAACTTTTGCCTATTTTTTTCTTTTCTTATTATTGGGATTCCCGTCATTACACATTATAATAAAGTCGTTAATTTTGCTGTTTTCCTATATCAAGAATATGGCACGGTCCCCCTTGATTGTCATTAATAAGTCAATTTTCTTTTACATTCATAACAATAATTCTACATTAATTATAATTATGAAAATTCCTCTAAGTAATAAATATCATATTAAACATTTAAGCAATTAACTAAATATATACAAATTAACTTTTTTATTAAAAATAACATATGAATTATCAAAATATATTTTTTTACCAAAATAAAAATAACTTATAATAAAAATATAATTTGATTATTTAAATTTATATAACAATCAGTAAATATTTAATTATCGGGATAAATAATAATTCTTTTACGAATGTAAATTTTGCACTTTTTTTACATAAAATAATATTTTTCGTTTTTATTATAAAAATAATACTTTAAATTATTATACTAATTAGTTCCAATTCATAAATATTATTCCACTATGTTAGAGCTACCTTCTCAACCACTCCTTATAAGAGTCCTTCTCAAAGTTTTACACTTAAGTTTTAAAATTCACTCCAAGGCTATCAATTCCATAATTAATATTTTATAAAAAAAAAATTAAATTTCTCGCTTCCAAATAACTAAAACGTTTTAAATTTTACAAGTAAAAAATCTATCTGAAAATTTGATCAAAATTATTTTTGTAATTAGTTTAAAATAACCTATTAATAATCACTTTGATCCCAATCTTCACAAAATTTAGTTAATTGTACCTAAAGCTCACTTCCTTATATATGTTAATAAAATAGAAATCGATTTCTCCCTTCCCCCCTTTTTCTGGCTTACCAAATGCCATTTTTTATTTGTAATATTATTGCAGTTTTTTGGAGCGTGCCGTTAATTACTCATTTCATAGATATAATTCAAATTTTATAGTCTATATCCTATTATTATATCTTTTTTTTTTTTATTTCCCAAAATTAATTATTAATTAAAATTACAATAATAGATAATATTAATCTAAGCTTTTAATGCTCAAAAGTTGAAAATTTACGATATTAACTCGGTGGAGTTAAAAGAAATCCTTTATATTAATTATATTAACTCTATCACCATTATTATCTGTGTTAATTCCAATCCCCACCTATTTTGAATCTCCATTTTAAATTTATTACATAACTATATTTATACAGATTTCTGTACTCGGTTTGTGAAAACAAACCTACCCATTTTTAACTATTCAAATCTAAAAAGAAACAATAAAAGGTGCCATTTAAATATACCACGTTATAGTTACAATTGAATACAAAAAATTGCTTTTTTATAAAATATAATAATTTTTAAATGGTTGTAATTAATAATAAAACTGTACTTAATTAAAGTAAACCATAAAGTTGGATAAAAACCCATATAATTTACAGTAACTATTTTTATGGAAAAATATGTTGATAAATCAACTGAAATTAATAAAAACAAACTCTTTATTTACACAAAAATCCCATCCACCCACACAATTTCCAAACATATTAAACAAAATCACTAAACTTACAATAATACCTAATACTTCCCTGGAGTAAAATATTAAAAAAAACAATAACTCCCATAAAAAAAATGATTTCTTTTTTTTAAAATATCCCGACTATAAATTTCTTTCAGTTATATACTACTGAAAGTTTCATCCCCCCTCTTTAAAAACTTGTTTTAAAAAATAATTCGTTCCATAATAAAACATAACAACCTATCTCATACAAATTTATCGGAGAAAACAAATCCAATCACTTCCTTAAAAATAAAAAAACATCCAACCTTCTTATCTGGTAAATTTTTTAATAAAATCCTCTGTCAATTCATCGTTCTTCTCTTGTTCTTTCCCTTACATACAAGTCTTTTCTTTCATCTTTTAAAACTCTTCCCATTTTTTTCAAATCCGCTTATAATAAACCAATTATCACCCACTGGAATATAAATCTTGTCCTTTTTACTGACTTTTGCTTAATTACTCCTACAAACAAACCTAATTGAAAATTACTCTTCAAGTTAAAAACCCAACGAATACATTAAACATAAAAAAATTACAATTTTTCCTCTTAATTAATTTCCAAAAATCTTTATCAACACATATTTTTCACAATAATTATGTACACTTTCATCTTGTCCCAACTACCTCCTAATTTCTGTATTACAAGGACCACTGAAATCCCCGACAAGGACAACTAAACCCGTTCCTTACCCTTCATTCACTAAAAAAACCAAAAAACCTTCTAAACAAACACCAATGACTTCTCAAAAGATCGAAACTAGCGGTGGTCGTGGAAGACCTATTTTTTGTAAAAATTAAAAAAAAACTTAAGTAAAACGCATCCAGAGCACTAATACATGTTAAAAAATGTTAAGTAATAGATACCATATGTAATTAGAATGTTATATAGAGTAAATTCTAAATAACAAACCCGAATGAATTCCCCCCCATAATAAAAACAACCCTAAAAAATAAAAAAAACACTTCTAAAATAATATTAAAATAAAACCTTAAACAAATTTAAAAAATAAAAAATTAAATGCAGTGAGAAAAAATACTATATTACGCCCGAACAACATAAAATATATCACATAAATTTCACTACAATGTCTATTTCACAGTTTTTAAATGTTAACAATAAAATGTTCACAATGGAATAAAAAAAATAAATAAAATTTGGTAAAATTAAAAAACATCAATAATATAAAACATATTTCCATAAAAAAAACAAAAAAAATACACAGTCACATTATAAAATTAATTAAAAATAAATTAAACTCAATAAGTACATGTTGCAATAAACACCATGAAGAATTACAATATTTAGAATATTGCAGCAGTTTCCATAGAAGCTATAACGAAGTAATTTCAAGACACTGTTAATTGCCTCTTACATTTACCTTTTTAACCAGATGCAGTATCACCGCGCAAGTCTTCATTAAAAAAGGATAAGATACACAGACACGAACACACTTTGCCCCAATTTTTGCGGAGCAGTACATATAAGGGGAAACAATACAATTGTTGTCTAACTTAGACCTTTTTTTTGCATCGAATGTGGTCTGAGACATGGTACATTTTTTATAACTCGCAAGCCTTCGATGTACTTACCCTGGCGGGCGTTAATTACGGGACAAGAGAAAAAAGTAGCGCAAATGAACAGTGGTCAAATGTGACCGCCGACACGTAACTTAGGCGGACATTATGATTATCGTGACCAAATGTGACCCAATGCGCCTCGGATATATTGTAGAAGTCGATTGATCTGAGTTTGTGAATACGGTTGACAATTTTATAAGTAGAACAAATTTCTACAGAAATCAGTGAACTGACAACAGCATCATGCACGATTGCTGCATATACTGAATCAGTGCATGGGAATTTAGATGATCAGCAGTGTGCGTGGCTCAAGGACTGATTTCTATAACTGGGGCTTTGAGTAACCCAGAGCTGTGGTGATCTGACACTGGCAGTAAACAACGGACGCTCTGTTACAAACATACCTTGATAATCAATGACAGAAGTGGCAGAAGCCACGTACTTTTATTTTTACAACATTATGCTTGAGAAATCTAGGAATCGGAGTGTCTAGCCTATTTGATAACTTCTAATCTTTGTGCTCACGACATAGCTTCTGTAATGACAGAATTGACAGGGAGGTGTAAAACTGATAGCGCAGAACGAATTCAATTTACAGTACCATGATAACTTATCATCACCAACCTGAGGAAAGATATGCTTCTTCTAGCTCTTGTTCAGTCTGCACTAATGATAGGGAATTTTAGGAGGTGTAACATTGCGAGTTCAACACACCTAGGAACAAGTCCACCTCAGAAAGGCGATGAATGTCAACCTCGCTTTGTAACGAACCTAGGAAACAACACGCTTTTTACACCTGGCGAAATAAATGTGGACTAGTCCGAGTATTAACCTAACGCATACATAGACTTGTTCCATTGTGTACCCGTCCTCCATTCACCTAGATTGATCCTATCTACCCATAGATGATCTTCAAAGGACAATATCCTTTTTTGGTATTATGTAAGAGTCTTACATTTCGTCATTGCCGATCCGCTGATCTATAGGAGTGAAACGGGGCATGACGGTTGCTGTAACCCGAATTTAGAATCGTATTTCAAAAGGGATAGTTAAGTGTCATAACTTAGTATGCATTAAAAATCATAGTGTACTTTGAATGTTGTTAATATTTTCACAGAAATTTATAATAATGTGCGTAGTGTTGTAGTTTTTATTAAACTACTCGTTTTACATGAATATAAGGAGAAGGAAAAAATAATTTTAAGGCCCACATGACACAAATACATGTGGCTGGTAACTGTGGGGCAAGTCTGGTGTTCACCTCATTGTAATAAGGTAGAGTGGAGGCATCGATATCCGCAGTATCATATGAGGGTAAGGGGATATGCGTTGAGGTAGGATGTTATGAGTTTCCACGAGATTCCGGAAAATACAACTTGGTGGTTCTACTGCGCAGGGAACACACATCCCAAAGTCTTATAATCACGCTTCTCCACCTCGATTTTCCTGCTGCTACATTCTTCAACCGGGTGATGCCAGGCGTGAATCTGAAGCCATTGACAAAGCCGGTACCTCACAGATAACTCTCATTTTGGTGTTACCCATACGGGATAACCCTACTGACAATCAGGTTGGTTTTGCGACATGTGTTTATTATAGTTATTGAACCATCATATTTAGTATTATTTAGTTCATTCTGTTTCCAATGAATTTTATCTAGCAGCAGCACTTTTCCTGATGCCTCTGATTTTTGTTACCATCCCCAGTCGTTATGCGTGGGGCGATTGAAGTTCTCCTACTATTGCTGTTTTTTGGAATGCATTTTTTACTCTATTTGCTTTGATATGACATTCTTTTCTTTTATAGTTTCCAGGCCGGGACAGAATAAGTTTATTAATTTTAGTACTTCTTTGTCACGGGAATCTAAAAGTAATACTTAATTCCTTCAAGGTCCACTGTTTTGAAATGATTGGACCCATCAGCCTCATATTTTGAATCATTTTATTTGCGCCCTTACCAGGACCCATCACGCTAACCCTCCCACCTTTTATTATCTATTCTGTCATTGACATCTCCAGAGAAGGTTATGTGCTAGCCTGTGTTTACGTTTGGATTTCAGTTCACTTGGTACAGAATAAGTCGTTTCTTGTAATTGCAAAGATGTGCCTTAGATTCTGCGTACTGCCTATACAATTGGGATCAGGTTAATTTTTTGCAAATCTGCAATCGTGCACGGTTTTTATTTTGATACTTTTGCGGAAACTCCATTTCCGATTGTTTGCCTCTTTAAATTTAGTTTAGTGAGTATTTGTATTTTTACTTAGTTTTGGTTGTTGACATTTTGGATTAATCTCAATAACCAAAAGATTTGACCAATTTTAAATAGAGCCCTCAAAATGCATGTTATCTTTACTTCTGTTTTTACAATGATTCTTGGACGATTCCATTACTATCAGTTATTGGTAGAGGGTCTGGTGTTTGAAGTGTTTCTAATTGAAATTATAGGTTATTTTTTCTAGTAACTATGCATTTATATTATATTTACTTCATCAAACCGTCCATGGGTCTTTCCAAATCAAACGTTTAGTTTACTGCCCTTTTTTATTTCTTTTCGAATTTCAGTGGTTTATGAGTTTGTTTTTTTCAAACGTTTCGATTCTCTTCATATCTCCTCATTTTTCTTCTTTTAGTTTTAACAGCTTTGGTAACATCTTTACGTAATTTCCCTGTTGGGGCCATCTAAGAGTAACTTCTGATCATGACTAACTTAAATTTTTAATGTGCGTCCCCTGTTTCGACTTTGTTTTGTTTTTCCTGGTTTACTAGATTTAGCTTCCCTCATGTTGTTTTTAGCTTTTAAGTTTCTCTGATTTCCTTACATTTTGTTGTTTTAATTATTTATTTTTTTTGCAATTATTGGCCTTGTTGTGCTGTGCCTGATATTTCTGATTGTTTGGTAAATTTATTTCCAACTTCTAGGTTTTGACTGGAATATATTTGTGTTATACGCTGCCTGTTATTGTGAGTGCTAATACGTTTAGCAGCCTGATATACTGGGCAACCCTAGGAAATCCTATGTTCATGATAGCGGCAACAAGTATGTTGAGGGAGAACATGCCGTAAGACGGGCGTAAAACAGATGATATAGGGAAAAAAAATACCACACAGTACACACATAAATGAGTAATACTGACTCTTACAAGGCGAAATGACAAGAAATAACCTACTTTTCTGCGGCCAACTCAGGCCTTCCTCATGTGGTCACGACAAACAAAACAAGTAGACAGGAGGGAAAGAACAATGAGAATTATGTAGAGAACATGACACTGATTAAATAAGAGACAAAAACATTCCCTTGGTCCCAGTCAAATGTGAAGCAAGTATGGCTTCACCACTAAAACCGGAAAGAGGTAAGTACGATAGTACATTAAATGGAACAAAAAATACAGAAATATTGAAAAACAAGAACTTGTGAACTCAGACGTGTGAGGGAAAAATATAAATAAAAAAATATATATAATTTAAATAAATAAATTATAATAATAAAATAATGATATAAAAATAATATAATATAATATATAAAATGAAAAATATATAATATATATAAAATAATTTAAAATTATATTAAATTAATATAATATATATAAAATATAAAAATAAATATAATAATAAATTATAAATATTAAATTGTATATATTTATATAATAATTAATAAATATATATAAGTAAAAAATTTAAAAAATAAATATAATAAAATTTTTAATATAGAATAAATTTTAAAAATAACCCTTGTAAATTACGTATTACTATTTATGTATAAATTGTGGTGTGTTGTAAGATGGCTTCAGTTGATTTTTTGTTTATTCCCCCATTCAGCTATGGAATTACTAGCACGGTGCAAGTTTGTTTCCTATTGTTAATTGTGTTTTCTTCCTTAGCTGTTCCTGCAAGAGTAAGGTTATCTTCTCGCATGTCCCTTCAGCAACATAGTCTACATTTTGGTGCTGGCCATGCAAGTTTCCTGGAATTTCCCAGCGCTTTGACAGTGTGCGTGATGACCTGTCGTATTCACAGTACTTTCCTGCCACCTACACTAGTAGAAGACTTGTACAATTTCGATTTATCAATATGATTGTATTAACAGAATAAATTTTTAATAAATTCTTTATGTTTAATTTTATTTTTTTCGTACCCTAAATCTCCGCTGTGTTCTTCACAATTATATTAAACTAAGTCAGCCTCTCTCTAAACTCTCTCTCTCTCTTCTCTGTCTCTTCATCTTTCTCTCTCACATTTAGTTCTCTCTAACTCTCTCAGTTTCACTTTTTTTCTTTGGTTTTCTTTCTGATCCCACAGTGGTAACGAATTATAGCTTGTTTACTTGACCACTGCGCTTGGTATTAATATTAATTCTCTCTTTGCACTAAACAACATTTGTGTGATAATGGATTCAATTGAACATATTCAAAAGCAATGCACAAACCAACAGAAAAAACAAACATCAAACTTTTCTTTTCATCATTTTTGCATAACTGAGTCCACGAAATTCATTAATTTCAATATAAAGCGATTTAAAATTCCAACATCCAGCTTGGTTTTGTGTATGCTTGGTCTTTAAAGTCATTTTCGTAGAAGCGGATTGTTTAAATTCTACTGTGCTTCTAACTACAACGAGTGAGGACACTAAATTACCGGGGCAACCTCCACACATGTTAAATCTCACGCAATATAAAATGGTATTGCATTATACACTAACCATGCTGCTGACCTTTTACTGACATATCAGACAAATACAAACACTTCATAATTATAACAAAACTCATATCCTCACTAACATAACACTATCACATTGCTGAATTTACTAAAACATCATTCGTAGGTTTAATCTACAGGAACTCACTACAGATAGGATAAATAGAAACGTAAGGTCCGATGAAAATGTGATGTAATTACACACTAATAGTGAAATCTAGTATTTTAACATCGTTCGCTAAAAAATCATGCAACTTAAAATTAAATCAACAGCAATACTAACGTAACCGAATGGATTCCTATAATGATCCGATATGGGAACATGGTTGCCTGCATCATACTGTTAAGGAACCCATTACTTTTGTTTAATCACACATTACCGTCTTTGTCCCTGTCATGTTGTTACTGAAAAAAGACAAAGAATGTAAGTCGTTGCTTAAAAGTTGAACAGGAAGACAACCACATGCTACGCATAAAACAGTTAGCCTTACCAATAAATGATAAACCACTAATGCAATTAATGTAAATAAGTCACTGATGCACATGTCCCCACATACACACACGTAAACATCAAACACAGATGCATAAAAACAAACATAAAACCATCACCAGATTTGGAAGATGACATCCGATCTGGCTGTCAATTTTCATGTGGTCAGTAACAATAAATGTGGCTGTTATAGTGTAATTGACTTGTTTTACAACTTGCCGACCTGTTGGTCACAGTCCTTATTTACTGAGAAAAAACTCTGAACAAAGTGAATTATCTGACATTCTAGTATTGTAGTGAAAGACTAAGAACATATTATGTGTAAACATTTTAGCAATGCGCTAACAAACACTAAAGCGAACACAGTGAATATAATAGAGTTCTACTGTCACTGAAATCGCATGAAAACAACCGTACAGTTACTATAAAATTACAATATTAAACCGTCACGATAAATATAGATTGTCATCCTATCCATTGGATCCTGATAATTTGTATCTGTACCGATACAACTCTGAGCAAATAACTTTTGATCCACTTAACACCACGCCAAAGTATCGAACTTAAATACAGCTCCCTGTAATTGACAAGAATACAAGAAATCAAACTTTAAAAAAAAAAAAAATACGCACAAACACAAAAAAAAAAAAGATCGATCAGAAATGGATTGCTTCAATCATGGTGTGTAATGTAAAGCAACTCTGATTAAGTGCGTTTAATACTAAAGTAAATTACTTTATTCTCAAACATGTCAGATACGAAGTCTTGCATAAATTATTCTAATAAATCTAATAGACTTAACTTCCTTTCTACCGTGATTAGTTTTTGATTCTTTGTTTTTACCTTGTAACTATTTGTGTTTTTATCTTTCATATTTATTTTCAAAGCCCAACTATATGCAAAACATTTTTAATTTTTACTGATATCACAAGTCCGCTTTATATCTATCGCTAAATGTCTATATCTCTGCATCATTATTTAAAGTTTACTTTATTATCAAAACTTAAAACGTTATCTTTGTATCCCTTAAGTGATTTTGTGCGCACGTGCCTGTAATAGCTAATACTCAATTGTCCAATTAGAAAAACATGATGCAATCTTCGATCAATCACCAGTGTGAGATCAAACTTTCTCGCATTACATATTGCACGAAGGTTAAACAATATTGTAACCATGCATACACCTGGTTTTGTTAAATTAATTAGGCATTTAAAAACAATTACAAACACTCTCACACTAATGTTTTTAATAACACATATCAAAGCTTATCTAACAGCCTAACCTGTTGTTTTATACACTAAACAGGAGCAATGAAGACTCTATAATTCACACCCACTCGCAGGTTTTTAACATATATGTAGGACGGGGCGATCAGATAATTGTGGACATTAGTAGTTATACTATTTACATTTACTTACGACTTTAAATCACCGTTCCCGAGTACCTAAAACAAAAAAAGAAAAGAAACTTACTTTTTTAGTTTATTAAAAGCACTTTATAGATTATTCCTGGCTTAAACGTGTTCATATAACGTCTCTCTGTTTTTACTCGTTTATTCATCATTATCTGACACTGTATACCATCTAAGCCTATCTTCTTCATAAATGAAGAACTGAAAAATGGATATTGTGTAATCTGCCATTAATTGAAAATACATACTGCAACCGATGTAAGAATGCATTCCAGTTTTAGTTTTTCAATTGTTTTTACTAATTTCGCCACACGTTTTGAAAAAATCCATTACACCTATCGCTCTCTTCTATTACCCAATCCCATTTCTATTTTTTACGTCTGTAAAAGTGCCTGATTACCAGAATGAATTCAATTGGCCCATGTGTCTCTACGACGGTAGCATAACACTGTACATTGCGTGCTGTCGTTTCATACTTCCGTTCCTCCTACACCGAACGTGTACAATTTCGATTTCATTATGATTATATTACAAATATCCCATTTTAATAAATTCTTTAGACTTTTTAATTTTATTTTTTCCGTTAATCTCGCTGTAGCTACTCACATTAATATTAATATGTCATACTTTCTCTCTCTCTCTACTCTCTCTTTCTCTCTCTCTCTCTTTATTTCCTCTCTCTCTCTCAGTTTAAAACCACTATTTTTACAAAATAAAATTGTTACTAAAAAATCTGTCTTCAGTGGTAACGTATTTATTTATAATTGTTTTAGATCGCTGTTTTGTTAATTAATATTAATTTCTCTTGCTCGCACACTGATACATTATTGATAATGTATTCAATGGACTATCTCAACAATATGCACTAGAGAACAGTTAAGCAAAACAAACATTTTGTTTCTATTCTTTTCACTCCATATTTGACATTAATGTTCATCGAAATCATATTCAAGCAAGATAAACTGATAGATTAAACACGATTAAATTGCACCAAATCAAAACAACAAGCTGGATTGTACACGGTCATTAAAGTATTACTTTTTGTCGGAAAGGATTGTTAAATTTCTACGCAATTGTTAATAAAAACGATTGAACATTTATATGAACCAGCTACACCTACAAACGTGTTAAATCTCACACAATCCATAAAATGGTTTGCATCACACTAATGTTGGGATGAACTCATGTGACTCCAACCAACCTCTAAGTTGCAAAAATCAATCCCGTACATGACAACGCTCACAATCGTGTGTTTTAGTTTATCACCATAAAACTTAAAAATCGCTCACGTAACAAACACTAGCACATTGCTGAATACTAAAACGCATCACGTTAATGTTTTTTTCCAAACTAGCATCTATCACTAACTTATTTGACTATATAGAATCAAGGTCAAGTGAAAATTTGATGGTATTTTCACAAGTTTTGAAATTATGCTGTTCTTTGTGCTTAAATCTTTCCGCTAATAATATATTCTCGCTTATATTACAAAATCGGAACAGCATGACAAAAGCCTGCAAATTGGATTTTATTTAACCTATAAATTAACAATTGTAGCCTGCACTACTGTTAATGACACATTACTTGTTTAATCAATCGTACGAATGTCCCTTTTGATGTTTGACTGAAAAAGAACGAAAATGTAAGCGTAGTAAAAGTTTGAACATAAAGACGAACCACATGCTACGCCATAAACATTAAGCTTACAATATATGAAGTAAACACTAATGCACTGAAGTATTTATGTAAGTACTGATGCACATTGCCAAATACACACACTAAACATTCACACAGATTTCATAAATACAAACGGTAAACCATCCCCAGAAAGATAGAAGTAGAACAATCGTTTCTGCTGGCAATTTTCAGTTAAGTAACATAATTGTGGGTCTGTTATATCCTGATTACTTTTTTTTTTATAACATAACCTGTTGTTACTGTCCTTATTACTGAAAAATAAAAGAACAAATGATAGATCGACATTTAGTTAAGTGAAAGACGAATACTTATTAATTGTAGAACAGTTAGCATGGTGCACTAACAAACACTAACACAGGAGTGATAACATAGAGGTACTATTAAAACCTC